>JAEIFU010000710.1:0-104517 GCA_018904235.1 Lordiphosa stackelbergi | reverse complement strand
CTCGTTGGCTGTCAGGTATTTCATTTTTTGCCTGAAACAAAGGGATGGGAGTGAGCCAATAGGTTAGTTTTTTGTCTGCGTTGCCACGCGACAATTAGGTTGCCTTTTGGCCAAAATCAAAGCCAAGTGAAAGTGCACTCTGTCTCGCCGACGTTGAGAAAATTGTACACAATTTTCAATCGATCGTCGATAATTGTCAAATTTGTAGTGGCGACTCCAATTTATCGCTGTTTATTTTATTGCTGTTCTAATCTAAGAGCAATGTATTACTCACCTTTTCCGCAATAACTGTGTAAATGCAATGCTGATAATTTCGTCAGCCGACGCAACAACCTGTAAAAGAGTAGTCAATATATTGATACCACAGTGTAAAGGGCGTAATGGCCAATTTGGGCTTTTTCCCGGATAGATCTATACTGTTTTTAGCTACTTCAATCGGAAAATCCCAAACATCTTTTATACGAAATTCTGTCCTTTTTAGTGTCACCTGATTTCAGGTGACACAAAATCAATTTTTATGTTGGAGTTCACATGAATAGAAACACTTTTGAACTGTTTTCAAATCTGAATGCTGCGGAAAAGCTGTTGAAGTATTGTGCCGGGAAATAAAAAGTTATGTCATCTGGAATCAGGCATTTATCCGTAAATCTGTCCTTTTTTTAAGGCCTATACTCAGATAAGATAAATTTTTAGTTTGGTACGATATTTCACATGAATAGAAACAATTTTGTAAAGCTTTGAAATCTGAATACTTTTGAAAAGGCATCTTATTTGTATGAAATTTTCTATTCATGTAAAGTATCGTACCAAACTAAAAATTTTTCTCATCTGAGTATAGCCTTTAGACTAAATTATTTCAATGTAAAAATTTATTTTATATAAATTCAAATTAATTTTTTTACAACAATGTGGCATTTCTTTTACGCAAACTTTTATTGATATCGTGGGTTATCGTAAGCAAATCGAAGCGTAATTATTTTTTAGAAAGAAGTTTACAAACAAAAATTCAGCTTTTGCTGGCTAAAGCAGCCGATTTTAAGAACTGTGTCGCTCTAAGTCAAATCAAAAATATCCCCATCCAACATTCAAGTTGATGTTCTTGAGGATGATTTTACGTAACACGTTAAACGGGGATTTGTATTTGGGAAACGTATTCTAATGTAAAGTGACAATGTTAAAAGGGAAAATCGATGATTCTGCAGAGAAATTGAGCGTGTTCAGCAGCATAAATCGATGACAAAAAATCGACTATTTTTGTTAGATTGTGCTGGTGAACGGGCAAAAAGTGCAATCATGATTGCTATTTTCGTGATTGTGTTAGATGAATCTAACAAAGAAATAGTTTGTTAGAATTGCTTGTTTATGATTTGTTATCGATAGCACACAGCTTTTAGAAGTAAACGAACAAGCAATTTTGAGAAGCCAAATGCAATATGAATGTAGAAACCTCTTTGTTTTAATAAATGAAATGGCACTGGTTATTGCGGAGGAGGAGGGAATCTTAAAAAGCCGCCACTCCAAAAAGGAGAAGCCCTGCGTACGCGTAGTGACCACCTCATCTGGGTACATGGTCACCTCATCACGGTTTGTCAAGGCACTACCATTCAGCTCCTCCCAGAGAAGAGCTTGATAGGGATACCATTATCCTCATACAAGATAATTACAAGGAATGCAACACGGCGCCTGGTTACGGAACGATGGAATAACCTTCCGGCATGCGCTGTAGCTAGGGTCACGTGGTCCTCGTTTAACCTGAAAGGAAAACATTCTGGTCTGGGCCGTAGCGGGTCACTGCATTATTAGCAGGCATGCAGTGGGCTTGGACGTCGATCACATCGATTTCTTTAGTAGAACTAGAGGTGGAGAACTATCGATAGTGGGCGCCATCGATAGTCGACGATAGTTTATTTTAAACCATCGATAGTGTCGATAGTGCCATCGATAGTGGCTGATAGTGGCTCGATAGTGGCTCCATAGTGTAGCCCAAGAAAAAATTTTTTTTAAGCAAATATAAAAATATTATGCTTTATTTTAACTAAGTTACGATTTAAAAAAAAAGAATCGAAACGAATACAATAAAATATGCTTTATTTCACCCAAGAGTTGCGATTTAAAAACAAAAGAATGTTAACATTTTTTTCTTTGAGCCGGGTGAATAATCAGCGATATCGTTACGTATTTTCCGCCAGAAATTTTTCTCGCTTGCTTGCTGAAAGAAAGCCAATACTTTTTCAATATCTTTCAGCATAAGTATTTCCTCAGCAGTAAATGGCTGCGGTGCATTCGTTGTTGATAGTAAAACTTTGGCAATGGCATCGTTCATTTTTATAATACGCTCAATCATAAAATAAAAACTATTCCACCTAGTGGGCGTTTCTTGCAACAAAGTATATTCTGGAGCCTTCTTGAGCTAATTTGAGCTTTTCAATTGATATAGTGCTTTGCTTGAAAAATCGAACGATTGATTTACACTTAGTAAATAAAGCTTGAAGCACTGGGTCATCAACTTTTAGAACATCTTGCACCACGAGATTTATAGTATGCGCAAAGCATGGCAGATTGCGAATATGCAATAGATCACATGCTTTAAGCATGGAGCTGGCATTGTCGGTAACAATACATACAGTTTTTTCCAGAATGTTCCATTCAATAAAAATGTCCCGCAATGTATCAGCAATGTTTTGTGAACAATGATTAGTTGTGCTTAGAAGTTTTTTTTGTTGCTAAGGATGCTGTTTTTTTAATTCGTAGTTATATACGAAATGACCCGTCACAGTCAAAAAACTAGCATTGGCATGATGTCCACAAATCACACGTAACTGCGATATTCGAAACATTTACAAGGATTGCTGATAACTTGGCAGAAGTTTCGGTAAAATAATTATACATCAGCAATCTCTTAAGTGCGTCTTGCTGGGTAATTTATACCGAGGATCCAATACATGAGTGTATTGCACGAACCCTTCGTTTTCTACAATATTGGAGGGCTGCACTCTTTGGCAACCATTTCAGTTAGAGCTTTATCTATGTCAGTCTTTCTTTTAGAATTTGAATCATACATGACGGCTCTTTTAAATAAGACGCCACTGAGTTCATGCTCGACCTGCAACTGCTGCTTGTAGATGTAGTGACGTTCCTCTCCAGCACGTACAACTTGTGTGCTCGATTCTGGACTCTTTCTTTCCACGCCAGGATGGAACCTTTTTAAATGGTCGTGCAAGTTAGATGTATTGCCGCTTGTCTTGTATTCTTTGCCACAATCGAGACATTTGTCATATTTCTTGTCGTCAGACCTTTTAAAATATTTCCAAACATGTGAAATTTTCGACTTCTTTTTGTTACTCTGTCGATTTGGTTCCAAATCTTTTTTCAGGGTCTGTGCTGGAGGAGCACTCACAGTCCGGCTTGTCGGCACTTGATGAAGACACTCGACGTTTACCTTAAATTTAACAAATTATAGATCAAAACACTTACGTATATAATATAGTAAACATACCCAGATTTAAAAGCGATCCATATTAATTTAACTAATTGTTTCTTGTTTTAAATTTTTCCTCGTTTTTTGCATTTGACGCCGACACAGAAAATGCGCGAACAAATTTTTAGGGATGTAAGAAGCGCACTATCGATGGCACCATCGATAGTGGATGGGCCACTATCGAAGGTGTCTGCTGCCATCGATGGTGGCTCGATAGTGCTAAACCATCGATAGTGGCGATAGTGCCATCGATAGTTCTCCACCTCTAAGTAGAACAGGAGGAGACATTACTTCATCTTTTTTTGCCATTGTCCAGCTCTTAGTAGAAGTAAACTCAAATCTTTTGGTCGCACTACTAGTTCTGACAGTACCAAAATTTAGAATGAACAAATTAAAGGATTATTTCATTATGTCCGGTGCATCGTTAAGGACTCATAGCTAGAGATGGGCTCGCGACGGGATTCCAGCGGAACCCGAGAGAAGAAGGGAATCAGGCTCGACGATATTAAATTAAAATTTTTTGGTCGGGATCGGGACGGGACGGGAACGAATTGTCCTTATTAGGCCATCTCTGCTCTTGGCCCATTTCCACTCTATTAAAATGATCATTTTTAGACCCTTCTTTGTGTGGATTAGGGAAGGGAAAAGATTTGGCCTTCGGATATTCGATTTTATGTGCACTTGCTCTGCCGGTGCCGGGCGTACAACAAACTTAAATGGCTAACAAAGACTTAAGGAAAATTCAAGAGGAATTCCAGGAGCAGTTGGTGCTAGTGACGACGGTCGTAGATATTTAGTAGTCAGTTCTTAATTATATTAAGCTGTTTGTTGTCAAAATTCAAACCTTCCGCCAGCAAAAAATATCGATAACTTTGTTGCCTAAAAATTCTATCAAACTCGTTCACCAGCAGACTAACACTTTTTTTTTGATTGATGATTTTTGTTAGATGATTGGTGTATGCTGGTGAACACGCCCAACAGGTTCATTCGACATTACTTTACGGATTTGGTTATTGAGTAAATCAATCAACTAAAGCAGAGGTAAGCTATTTTTGCACTACAAATACTACAAATTTTGGATTTATTTTATGTTGCCGGACAATTATGCTATTTTAAAAACGATTCACGCATTTCCGGTGGATCGTGGTCTACGATCAAAAAAGGACACAATTTTGCCGATAAAAAAAACAGCCACAAAAGAAGTAAATAGTTGCTCAATATGCCAACATCCACCAATTAAAATGGGAAAATTATGAAAAATTTTAATGTTTGGGTTCGGAAGTCCCTTTTCGGGAAGTAGAAAGGGTTTTTAGCAAAGCAAATTTGGTAAAAACCAAAACCAAAAATCGTCTACAAGTGGACATTCATGGAATCTCTATATCTATAAAAGAGAGTGTCCTGACTGACTGATTGATTCACTGATTGGCAATCATCGCACAGCTTAAACGGTAAAAAAAAGAAAGCTGAATTTTGGACAGGAGTTTCTGTTAGTGGCATTGGAAAAATGTTATTTTTCATCCGATTGACTTTAAACTTGGTTTGTAAGCATAGTATGCGAAATAATTCGACATTTAGAAATTCGATTTTTAGAAAATCCAAGGTCAAATTGAGAATTCAGTTGTGTTTTCATTTTCCGATATTGGAAATAAGGCCGAGATGCCCACTGGGAAGTGAATGGGATGTGGGTGGGATGTAGGTGGTTAGTTGTTTTGAAAGTGGGTGGAAAATGGATGGAAGTGGTTGTGAAGTGGGTGGAATGTGGTGGGAAGTGGGAGGGATGTGGGTGGAGTGCAGATGGGAAGTGGGTGGGATGTGGGTGTGATGTAGGTGGGAAGTGGATGGGATGTGGTTGGAATTGGGTGTAGAGTGGGTGTGGGAGGGATGGGGGTGGGAGTCAGCAAAGATCGATTTCTGGGTTTTACAGGGTTCTATACTGTTGAAGGCGCAGCGAAGCGCGTCGGGTTATTTGCTAGTCTATATATATAAAAGAGTTCAACCTGACTGACTGACTGGTGACCGTCGCACAGCCTAAACCATAAAAGATAGAAAGATGAGATTTTCACAGTAGTTTTATCTTATGCTGAAAGTGAGTATTAAGAACGGAATTTTAAAAATTCTGTCGGGTTGAAACTTTTTGTTTTTCATCCGGAAAATTCAAACCCCCTGGGTGGAAAGTGGGTGGTCACGGTTGTATCTGCGAAACTTTAGTTGCCAGCGATTATCAAACTCATTTTTAAAATTACACATACTAAAAACATATTTTTTCAATTATTTGTTGTTGGGGAAGGGCCCCCTACTGAGTTTACAGCTCTCCTAGCAGCCCTATTTCTCTCTAGTATTTGTTCAGAGGACTCCTCCTTCTCTTCACAGTATCTGAAAAGTTGGGTGTTTGTTATTCCCAACTTGTAGATGTGGCTCCGCACTCTGCAGTGACCCGTGTAGAGCCCTGTCAAGATCCTGAGGGCATTCTTTCATTGTTGGATTAACTTTTCGAACCTTTTTGAGGTTGTGGTTCACTATTAATGCTTTAGCTTTTCTCATTCCCCTGGTGTTTACCCAGGAGCCTGTTCTAAGCGTATTCTCTTCTTTTCTTAGGAGTCATTTTATTGTGTGTTGGCCTATACCGCAATAGGGCTCTGGCCCTACCATTGCGGTGGCTGCACACTTGCGTGCCAGTTCATCGGTCAATTCGTTTCCGGCGATGTTGTTGTGTCCCGGTATCCATCGTAGGGTCAAGTTGTTCCTGCTGCCTAGTTGGTCCAGTTTGTTCTTTGTCTCTAAGACTAGCTTAGAGGTGAACTTATTACTGCTGAGCGCTTTAAGCGCTGCTTGGCTATCGGAGAGGATAGCTATTTCTCTATTATGGTAGTTCTTTCCCATATTACAGTCTGCGCAATGGGAGATGGCACATACTTCAGCTTGAAATATGCTTGTGAATACTCCCATTGGTTCAGATATTTTCGTTCCTGGTCCCGCTACCCCAAGTCCGGTTCCTTGGGGCGTCAAGGACCCGTCTGTATACCACATAATTGTGTGCGGTTGCATTTAATATGTTTCTTCTAGTGAGATCCATTCTCTCTTATTACTTCGGTGTACAGTGAAGTTCCTGTCGAAGTGATACTCGGCTACCATTTCGTCTCTGGGCTAAAGAATTAAAGGGATTTCCCTTTCCAGCTTTTCAGAGTCTCTGAGGCTTACTATGTGGTATCTACCCACTCCTTCTGCTGTTAATCTAAGCAGTGTTGCTTTTTTCTTCAGGCAGATGGTTGAGCTCAACCTCCTTGCACCACTCAGACGTCACTTTCAGTCCCCTCTGGACTACTACTACTAAAAACATAAAAAAAGACTTTCAAATTTTGGAAAATCTATCCCCAAAGTCAGAAAATTCACGGAAAACTGTTGTATGAAACTTTTTGTTTATTATCCGATCAGATTCAAACTCATTTTCAAAGATGTATATGAAAATTCAACAATAACTGTGATCCAATTTTCCGGAAAATCCCACCCGAAAAGTCGGAAAAGCTTGTCCGGTAAACATTTTATTTTGTATGGAAAAAAACTAGGAAAATGGACGGAAAATTCTGCATGGAAAAAACAATTTTTCACCATTGGTTGAAACTCAGTTTGTGAGAATAGTAAGTGAAATAAGTTGAGATGTAATTTTCCGATGTCGGAAAATTTAACCCAACGGCCGGAAAATTCTTGGAAAACTCTTCATGCTAAAAGGCCGATGGGACTTAAACTTTTCGCTAGATAAATAAATATAAATAACACTTTTAGTCCTTTTTTCGGCTTCTTTTAGTTTTTCATCCATTTTTTCTAAAAAATATTGGCATCACTGGTTCAATGCGGCAAAAGCCAGGGCTACAAAACTATTTGTAACTGGTTCGCAGCTGAGGTAGTTCAACTTGATGGACTTTTGAATTTACTCTTTTTCGAAACGTTTTGTATTAATACAAACGATATTTATTAATAATGTAACAATTAAAAATCGATCCGTTGGGGCATATCATTCAGTTCCAGTTCATGCTCTATTTCTCTCATGCGCAACATCAACTTGAAATTCTGCTTATCCTCCTGCCCAGTCAAAAACATGGCCAGCAGGGCCTGAACGGCTATAATTGTGCCCAGAGCCGGTACAATGGGTCGTGTGAATTTTCGCCAAAGCAGGAAAATTTCTTTGGGGTTCTCCGTAATCGAAGGCAGGCGGTAAGTATAGCAGCGTGCGGCAAACATAAATGCAGCAAATGGCGCCAGGATTGTGGGATACACAATACCCAGAGCAGTTTGGAAGGCAGCACTGCGTACTTGTATGCAGACCGGGCACTCGCCCATTGGATTTAGCAGTATGGGCCGCTGTATAAAGAACTTGTGGGTCAGCAAGGTGAAGATGGCCGGCACCGCAACAATGGGCAGGTAACTGGAAAGACGTCCATAATTGCCGAGACGTAACTTGGTCCGGTAATGGTTATTGATATAGGCACCCGTAAACGCGGCCATTCCACTGAGTAAGCCGGGTGCGTACCGCAAAGACCAACTGTGTAGGTGGAGAAGAAGATCAAGCGGTTAGGTAATTGTCATAATGTTTAGAATTAGCAACGTACACATCGCCCAGCTTGTCCCAGGAAGTAATAATCTTCCACTGGTATTTGAGTGCTTGATCCTCTGTTATAACCACCGCATCTACGGGTATTTCACCATGTTGAGCGCGGGAGAGGGCCATCCTATAGACGTTTTAAAAAATAATAACAAAAAAGCACCTGCTGTCTAGGGCTGGCCCACAATCGATAACGATAACAAGGGTTCGTAGAATGAACTGGCTCTTGAAAATAAAATAGCTGGAATCTGCTAGAGTTCTAAAAATTTAACAAATTTTCTTTGAGCCATAATGATTCCCAATCTACGATAATTTGATGTCGTTTTATGACTTAATTTTTCTTAAGTTGTGCCGGGAGTCCCAGGACCCTCGTTGCTTTGTTGATGTTTTTTAAGCCGAGATAGTCCAGGAGTCGGCGATCTGAATGGACGTATAGCAGAAAAACAACAGGTAACAGGGGAACGTGCTGATAGTTTATGGGCAAGCAACAGAACAGCGGTAAAGATAAAAATTTTGGAATTAGGTGATAACTTTAATCTGTTAGTTGTCAATGGAAAAACACAAGGTGATCCCACTGGAAAATTTACCTTTATCCGAGGCCAAGCTTGCACTACAATAGACTATTGCATGATCCAGGGAGAATGGCACAACCTCCTCAAAGACTTAAAAATTAAAGATGAAATATTCTCGGACCACATGCCGATTGAAATAGAAGCCTGTACAGTCGCTCAGCCCCCAGTGGTGGTCAATAAGCTTTTACCGAAGTTGAGGTGGATGGCGAGATATCAACATGAGTACTCTACAAAATTAGAAAACATAAACTGCCCATCCCAATACCCGCCAGAGGAGAGCATTCAACGCCTAACTCTTGCCATTATTGAGGCTGCAAATGTCATGCAAAAGCCCAGACTTACCGACTTTAAAAAAACCCTGGTATGATAAGGAGTGCGACAAGGCAAGAAAACGTTCGATGCACTGGCTAAGACGGCAACTCGACACCTGAAAGTAAGGCAAACTATCAAAGAAAACAGCGCTTATAAAGAACTATGTGTGGAAAAGCATCGCATTTATTACCAGAGCCTCCAGCTGGCCCTAGATAGTATCAGAGACAGTAAGAGATTTTGGGGTATGGTAAGGCAAATAAACGGCTCAACAGGAAGAAGAGGAATTCAAATTACCGCCGAAAATCTAGCTGAATACTACAGAGGCCTGCTGTTCAGCGACATACCAACAACGCACACCAGGGAGCTGCCGATTATTGGAAACGAAGAGATGGACCGTGAAATTACAACTGCAGAAGTGCGCTTCGCAATAAGCCAAAATAAAATCGGAAAAGCCCCAGGGGAAGATAGAGTTTCTGCGGAGTTTTTGCTGCACGCTTCTGTTACCTTTGTGGAACAGCTTACGGAGGCTTTTAACCAAATGTTCAACAGCGGATGTGTTCCCAAAAGTTTTAAAAGAAACATTATTTACCCCATTTTTAAAAAGGAGACCCTAACGATGCAGGGAAACTATAGAGGAGTATCGTTTCTGAATACTCTGCTAAAAACCTTCACTTCAGTAATATTAACGCGTCTAAACTATTTCCTTGAAGAACATAAGATACTAAGTGAAAACCAGTGTGGGTTCAGAAAAGGATACTCCACAATAGACAGCATATTCGTACTAACGTCGATTTCCAGGGAGTTTCTGAGGGCAAATAAAAAACTGTACCTCTTTTTTATTGATTTCAAGGCAGCCTTCGATACAATAGACGAAATTTATTGTTTTACAAACTTTCGGCCATGGGCATATCGTCCAAAAACTATCAATGTATTGGAAGAGTCTGTACGAGGAAAATAAGACTGCCGTATGGGATGGAAATAACCTTTCGGAGTGGTTTGAGACAAATCGGGGAGTCAAGGTTGCATCATAAGCCCGCTGTTTTTTTCTTTGTTCGTAAATCATCAGTAACAAATTACAGGTGTATCTCCAAACTATCCGAAATTCCTAATCTATTTGAAATGCTTATTACTTCTCAAATACAGCACTCCTGTCGATCAATTATTTCACAATCTCAGCACGGCTTTATGAAAAAACGTTCGGTTTCTACAAACTTGCTTGAGTTTTCTTCCATTGTGAATTCGGGTTTCATTAATAAACTGCAAACGGATGTAATTTATACAGATTTTAGCAAGGCTTTCGACTCCGTCAATCATGATCTCCTTCTTCACAAATTGTATCTTCTTGGATTTCCTCCTAATCTTCTTAACTGGATAAAGGCTTATTTGACAGACCGTTCCCAACGTGTCCGTTTCAATTCGACGCTTTCTGATCCCATCAGCGTACTCTCTGGAGTTCCTCAGGGTAGTCATCTTGGACCTTTACTTTTTTAATCTTTTCATTAACGACATCCCTCACGTCTTGCTTCACTCACATTCCTTGATGTACGCCGATGACCTAAAACTCTGCTTGTCTTATAACGAACCGATGTGCCTCCTCCTTCTTCAATTGGACTTAAACTCTCTGCATACATGGTGTTCGGTTAATTGCCTCACACTAAACGCTGAAAAGTGTAAATGTATGACTTTTCATCGCACACTGTCGTATTTTTTGACTATACGATTGATGGCAAACCTCTCGAACGCATTTACGTGGTTGACGATTTTGGGCATACGCTTTGTCCCTAAACTAAGCTTTAATAATCATATTTCTGTAATCTCTAACAAAGCTATGGGTGTTCTTGGGTTTATCAAAAGATGGGCCAAGGAATTTAACGATCCGTATCTGACTAAACATTTATACGTCTCACTGGTACGACCAATACTTGAATATAGGTCAAGTGTTTGGTCTCCGCACTACCAAAAATATCAAGACCAACTTGGATCGGTTCAAAAACGGTTTTTAGTTTTTGCCCTCCGCGGCCTCAACTGGGATCCCACCAACCATCTTCCACCATACGAGCATAGATTACTCTTAATTGATCTTCCATCTTTAAGAACCGTCGGACGTGCCATTGTGTGCTTTTTTGTTCCTTAATATTGCCTTTGTTACTGTTATGTCATACTTGCGTTCCTTTGCGCCTAACTAGAAATTTCTCTCCGTTCTACCCTACAGCCTTGCCTAACAAATTTTGCCCACTATTAACCTCTTCCCTGAATGTTAGATGTAAGAAATAATTTACTTGTCGAAGTCCAAGTTTACTGGGGTAAATACTGTCTTCAAAATACTGATGTATGCGGATGACGCGGTTCTGCTTGCTGAATCACCATCGACGCTCCAGGAGATGATAGACAGGAGTAAGATTACTGCTAAAATGGAAGTGATGGGGTATATAAACTTACAAAAATCCAAAGATGTTAGTCCGGAATGGAAGAGGAAGGATGGCAAGAATGAAAGCTGGACACTCGGTAACATTAAACTGGAATCGGTAAAAATGTACAAGTACTTAGGAGTGTTACAACTCCAAATATGTCCTTTAAAAAGCACATTGATATGAAACTTGGAGAGTCCAAAAGAGCGTTAAATAGCACGTGGTAAGCCCTCATGGAAAAGAAAAGTGTGAGCGCTAGTACAAAGTACAAAAGGTTCCAAGCAACTTCCAAATTGATTATGTACTATGCAGCGGAAGTTTGGGAATGGGAGGTGCACGAAGATGTGGAAAACTGCTAAGGTTCTTTGTAAAAAAAATATTCTATCTCGCAAATAATAAGCCAACTTATGCCATTCATTTGGAGACAGGACTACTGGAATTTTTTGAATACATGATGTAGACTCACTTTAACTATATAAATAAAATAATGGTGCTACCGGATGAGAGGTACCCAAAAGAGTAGCAACTGCACTGATAGAGTCGACTTCGCAATTTTTCCAAAAATGGAGAAACTTGCTGTGGAACACAGAGTGGACCTGGCCGTTTCCAATCCCTCGACTTGGAAGGACGGTCACGTGAAACTGCTTTCGGCTATTCACCGTGAAGCGCTCGTTCAACGTGCACGTACAAGCAAACTCGGAACACTTACAAGATTCTCGACTATGAGCTTGGAGATAAAACCTATTTCAAGGAACAATACGATACCTTAACTATCTCCTGTATTTTCAGAGCTAGAACTGAGATACTCTCTAAATTACTCCTAAGGTAGGGGTAATGAGCTGTGCAGTCTCTGTAATATGAACGCGAGAGAGGATGTTGTACACTTCATAGCCATCTGCCCAATATTGAAGGAGCTTAGAGTCTGCTTGCTGGGAAAGGCAATGTTCACGATGGATGAGTTGAAGGCGGTGCTGAATGGGCAATCCAATTACAGAGCGAATATCTTGGCCGAAGCTTTTTAGGAATATAATTAAGCTATAAACTAAGTTAGGTCTATAAGAGCCTGGGACGTCCCCCTTAGGAGTGAAAGATCTGCTATCTCGCGACGAGCGGGGAAGGCAGGTGGTGTAACTCCGAAGGGTGGGACTTTCTAAAGCTCCATAGGATAAATAATAGTAAATAATACACTGTACTAGTTATAGAATAAGGCTGACGGCAATAACGCCATGCCTAATTACACAAACTGTTCTTATTTTTAATAAAGAACCACTACTACTACTACTACCACTACTAGTCCAGGAGTCGATGTTGCACTTATCCAGTCAGACAAAAGCTGCATTGGATTTGAACAATTCATTTTAGTTTTTATAATACGAATACATGTCAAATCTGGCGTGCAAATAGCTAGACAGGCAGCACTGGCTGGTTCATTTGTTATCGATAGTCAAATATCGGTATGTCCAAAGCCTTTCAAATTGTCCCCTTTTGCTTTGTTTAAAATTGTTTAAAATGCCGCACAAACGCAAATCTAAAGTAATTTCTAACCAAAAAAATCCCGTGCCTCGACGCATGCAACATGTTTATCCAGGCGTTACGCCAAATGTTTGCGTCCAACCCGACAATGGCGCGGAGCCGGAGAGCGTCATCAAGTCAAATGGGGGCCAGTTTGATCCACCTGCCCTGCACATAGCTAAGCCAGCGACTTTGGCTGCTCCCCAATATAACACTACTGTACGCAAGCAAAGCGAAATCAATGCTATTAATCAGATGCGGGCCCTGGTTACCGAAGCTAATCTCACACCACGTTCCAAGGCAGCCATAGCCCCAAAGGTAAGTTCATAGCTCCAAAGGTAGCTCATCCTTACCACGCTTATTCACAGGTCACGCAAAAGATGAACTTTCCACCCGATCGCACCGTATTCAAGAATTTGTTGCCATTAAATGTGAATGATTCCATTTTGACGCCGCACAAGAAGCCGCCTACTAAAAGTCGCACTTCTAAGGAAGGCGCCAGCAACAGTACAAATACCCAGAAACCCACCTCGAACGAACCTCAACTGGCTGACTATGCAGAGCATATTGAACGCATTGTCATGTCCTTGCCAGAGCCGGAACTCCAATTGGATTTCGCGCAGCAGCCATTTGACTTTCTACAATCTTACAGAAAAGTTTATTATTAGTACAGTTTATATTTTATTCGGTTTATATTAAATACATGCGAACTGGAGACGCGCACAATCCTTTAGCCAATGAAATTCATTACCACCAAATGCAGAATCACATGGGCAAAGATGAAATCGGCAAAGCCACGCTCCGGTGAGATGCCCGCAAACACTGCCTTGTTTTGAGGATTTGCCTGAAGACGCAGACACACGGCCAGGACGAAGCAACTAACGGTGCTGATGAAGCCCGACAGGAACGAGTTGAAAGGGAAGGTGCCCACCAGGCAGCAGTAAACAAACTGAATGATGCCGGTCAACAAAATGTAACCCAAATAGATGTCCACCAGCTTCAACTTCTTCGGTGTGTTCTGCACATAGTCGTTGTAGAATTTGGAGATGACGCCGGTGATCTCTACCATTTTGAAAGCTTTGGTAAATTAAGAAAATTGGAATGAAATCTAAAATTCTATAAATTTCAGCTCAGACACGTCACGCAATTAGAGATGACAAAAGTACAGGAGCTATCGATATTACTGAGTCGTGCTGGTTCACTAGTTCAAAAAGCTTATAGTGGGAGCGGCCCAACCAACTTGATGGGGCTTATTTATTTTTGAGAGAGTCGTTATTTAATGCCCAGCATACTTTATATAAGGAAGCGAAAATGATATTTTGACAAAGTCTTTTAACTAGCTTGAATTAGTGAGTTATTAAATAGAACTAGTTCAAATTAGTATTTTCTTTGTTGTCAATTGCGGTCACACTAGTTTGAACTGTTTTTATTGTAAATTGTTGTTTTTTAAACTTATTAGCCTTACAGTCGCTTCGCTGTGGTATGGCCTGCCTAACAAAGGATCCTAGTGTGGTCAAGCTGTGCTGTGTTTGCATGGCCAGTTCAGGAATCGAAGCCGGTAGCACTTGGTTGAATATATTCACCGACACTGACTCCGTCGGAGAAGAAGGATTGAATTTTTTAATCGGGGAGGTGACTGGCCGAGTAGTTAGACCTGCTGAGGGACTGCCTGAAATGATATGCCCACCATGCTTTGATATGGCAAAGATTGCCTTAAATTTCAAGCGGCGATTTGAGAATAGTCTTCAGCACTTAAAGGAGAACGAAACCGATGGACAAATACACATAAAAAGCGAATGGCTTGGCGAAGAGAGTGAAGAAACCTCATTTCAATGTCCACACTGCCCAAAGCTCTTCGGCCACAGGGGCAAGCTAAAAAATCATATTCGCACGCATTTTAGTGAACGACCCTTTAAATGTTCGCACTGCTCGAAGGCTTTTATTACAAACAGCGCTCTATTGGATCACAATCGGATTCATACTGGCGAAAGACCCTTTAAGTGTTCCCTCTGCTCAAAGGACTTTAGGCAAAAGGGGGATCTTTCGAAGCATTATGGAACTCACACGGAAGAGCGACCCCACAAGTGTTCCCACTGCTCAAAGGGATTTATCACAAACGGCGCTCTTACCAAACACTATCGGACTCATACTGGCGAACGACCCTTTGTGTGTTCACAATGCCCGAAGACCTTTAGCCAAAAAGGCAATCTTAAGGAACATATGCGCACTCACAGTATAGAGCGACCCTACAAGTGTTCACAATGCCCGAAAAGCTTTAAGCAAAAAGGCACTCTAGAGAATCACCTTCTCTCTCATACTGGGGAACGAGCTTTTAAGTGTCCACAATGCTCAAAGGCCTTCTCACGCTCCGGCTATCTCGCGGATCACATTCGCTCTCACACTGGGGAACGACCATTTAAGTGTACCCATTGCTCCAACACATATAAACAAAGATGCAATCTAAGGATTCATCTTCGTACCCATACAGGCGAAAAGCCTAAAAGCAGAGGATCCTTATAAATAAAAAACCATATATTATCTGTATTTTGGGATTATACGAGGAATGACTGAAAATAGTTTTCGATTAAAGGTTAAAATCGACTAAAAATAAATAAAATTCAATAAAATTAAGAAAAGTGTATTGCTTTTTATACATTTATTTTTATTAAATTAATTTATACTGTTTTAAAATACACTCCTGCCCAAATTATACGACACTCCGAAAATTTTTTTCGACCCTCGTAGGAGAATGGAAAAGCATTATACGATAAAATCAAGTATGCAGAATGAAATCTTAATGAATTCTGCTTAAAATCTGATATTCTTATCTCTGATTGCATCTCGTGTTTTCAAGTATCGGTTAATAAATCAAAAAAGTTCGATTTTTGTTATGTCTGCAAGTGTATCAAAATTATACGACACATGTCAATTTGTTGGATACTTAATATTTTATTCCTAGAATGGTATATAAACCATATTTAATACATAATAGAGCCAACTTGAGCCTTTGCTACCTCGAAAAGTCTCTTAGGCATTGAATTCACTAAATTTGTAAGTAAATTTTGGTCTAAAAGAGACCATTGTGCCAAAATTTCGCTTTTGAGGCTTTGACATTCTCAAATTTGTTGTTATTGACGTAAACACGCCTGGCTAAGATACCTACAATGCTCTCAATTGGGTTTAGGTCAGGGGAGCATGCTGGCCAATCCAAAAACATTTATATGGTGATCACTTATGAGGGGTGGAGCTCTCTGCTCGTGTGCATAGATGCATTATCCTGCATAAAATCAACATCTCTTTCCATATTTTTTTTCAAAAAAATGCCTGAAGACGATCCTCCAATACTTTTTTATATTCTCCACTGTTACTTGGAAGCACAGATCAGACGCATGAAGGGCTCCCATACCATTGCGGATCCGCCTCAAAATGGCGTTTGGATCCTTACGAAAATCTCTTCAACAGTGCCGAAACCCATCCAGGCCGTCAAGACACAATTTTTTTCAACAGAAAAATTATTTAAATGATAAATATTGAACAAACCTGTATAAACAAAATAAAGTAAAAATTTTCTACCGAGGCCCAGTTTCTCTCAAAGTTTCTTTTTCCACAAATTGAAGTCGTGCTGTTTTGTGGTGCGGCTTTAAGAACGGAGCCTTTTTAGGACTCCTCTGACAATGCACTCTGATGATTGCACCGTCCACCAAGCAGTCATCCGTGACACAGGCGTACTGCAACATGCGGCAAGTGTGGAAAACGAAGCAAACGAATTGTATAGAGCATTTTTTCACAACCATATTCATCCGATTGTTCACAAAATTTGGTAATAACACAACCGTCACACCCGCGATATTTCGCTTACATTAAAGCCAACATCGTTATAGGCTCTTATCCTTCCCTCTTTTTCTCGTCGGATAACAAACGCCCACGCGGCATTTTATTACAAATTCATTAAATTATAAGCAGGTATAAAAAATTAATTGAAACCAAAATCTTCCTAGAGCCGCAATATTTGAAATAGAAGTTTTGATACACTTGCAGACATGACAAAATCTAAACTTTGCGCTACCGCTACTTAAACGCGAGAGATGCAATCAGAGATAGGAATAAGGGATTTTAAAAAAAAATATTTGCATACTTGATTTCATTGTATTATGCTTTCCCATTCTCCTACGAGGGTCGAAACTAAAATTTCTCGGGAGTGTCGTATAATTATGGGCAGGAGTGTATAATTTCCATATGAGGTACCCGGCGTGCGTTACTACACACCCTAAAAATTTTAAACACAAAACGAAGTGAAGTGAAGCTAAACAGACAATTCCCTTATATAAAACTTCATTGATAAAAATAATAAAAATTTTGCGATCCCGAACGTTTGATAGCAATTTTTATGTTAGTCCCCCAAAAAATCCATATCACGATTTTTTTAGTGGGGCCGTTTTCGAGAAATCGCCGATAAGCTTGTTTTTAGATTCTGAAAAAAGTACCTTTAGAAAAATGTGTATATCTTCAGTATCGGTTCATTTATTATGAAAAAGTAATGCTTTCTTGGAAGGTAATTGAACGCCCTATCATTCATTCATAAACCACTTCTTAATCCGGTGCTTGACTTCGCCGTTATAAAGGCTTTAATCGGCAACTTTGCATTGAATTTATCTTTTTTTAAAAAAGCTGGATTTTAAGTGCGATTTTCACCACGAAAAAAATTGTGAAAAATTTATTTTATTGCTGGTCACCAAAGATTTGGCTTTTTAAAATACAACGCCACATAATTCATTCAAATCCGTTCAAGAATATAGAAGTTATTGGCATTTAAGTTAAAAATGGAAGGTTTCAAGGTTTTCAAGTTCATTAGCCTCTCCCCCACTACTATTGCCATCTATTAAGTCTTCAAAATTATCTTTGGTCATATGAAGAATTTGCAAAATTCGCGATTCCTTGAGCCGTTCCATCTACACCTCCTATTTACCCGTCTACATGGCCATCCATCAAATCTTGATAATAATCTTAGGTCATACGAAAAATTGGCAAATTTTTATACTATTCTATCTACGCCTCTTATTTATTAACGCCTGTGCTTTCATAAATACTCAAATAAAAAATTTCGCGGTTTTTGGTCTACACCTCTTATATACGCGTCTTCAATTGCTATCTATCCAATCTTCATCTACTCCTCCTTTTGACTTGCTGGTTTACGCATCTTTAAGATACTTATGAAACTCACATGTGAATTTTTGATATTTGATATTTCGCGCTTTTTTTGACCATTTTTTTTTTTGTGCAGTATTTACTCATTTACTATTGCCGTCTATTAAATCTTCGTAATAATCTTAGCTCTTATGAAATATGTAAAAATTTTCCATTATTTTAGAAGGATCACAGTACACCTTTCATTTGCCAACGCCTGCGGTTTCTGAAATACTCATATGAAATTTTGGCAAACTTTGCGGTGTTGGACCATTAAAAGCATATATGAAAATGTTCAACTTTCGCGATTTTTTGATCGTTCGGCCTTCAACTTCTATTTAACCGTCAGTATTGGCCATCTATCTAGTCTTTATAATAATTTTTTATACATTTTACATATTTTGCATATCTTTTGCATATTTGCATATTTTTTACATATTTTGCATATGCAAAATTTGCGTATATTGAATATGCAGTTTTCAATGAAAAGTGGGTTATTTAATTAGTATAATTCCAAATTTTCACCTCAATCTGCGTTCATTTAAAAATTATTACAATACAATGGATTGTTTAGTGACCTTTTGATTATCGATAGTAGATATTTTATGATTTTATCATTACATTTCTAAAACAAGAGACGCACAACAACAAAAATTTTAAATCATTTTTATTAATTTTTTTAATTTTTAAAATATTAATTACTTTTAATTCCGCAATTATCGATTGTTTTGCAACCCTTGCTGTCTCTAGATTAGTGTGACCACACGTTAAAAAATTTACGCTGTCTCTAGGCAAAGAAGACGAACAAAATTGTAGTACCAGCAAAATTAACAATTTGGCTAAATTTAATTTAATTACATGTCCTGCCATGTTTAAAATACGCAAACGAAGTTGTTGCTAAAAACCAAAAACGCATGCAATATAACGAAGTGAAAGAATTGTGAAAGTTATGCACAAATTTGGCCAGCGACGACTTTGATGTAGATGTAGTACATATTCGAGTCGAAAAACAACAAAAAAAATGCAATAATATAGACCCAGAGAAGGAAAACAAAGTTATATATTTAAAAACAGCTGGTTGTAGTGATTAAGTAGTTGAAGAGAACAGAATCAGTAATTGCATTGGTAAGTTGGCCTCCAAACACATATGTATGTGTGTGTATGAGTGTGTACATATGTATATGTAAACAACAAATGCGGGCAAATTTATTTATGAGGAAATCTTGTGCTGTGGAGCTTTGAATTTAAACATTGATAAAGGGAAATGACTGAATGTTCTTAGAAAATGTAACTGAATATACAGTTATGCTCGTATGCTGGCACATACATACATATGTACATATTTCTCCATGTGTGTTATCGGCATGCGTCACTCGCTGCCCCTGCAAAGGCTGCTGCTGCTGCTGATTCTCCTCCCGCCTGATAAAACAAATTCACTTTGGAAATACAACCAAAGTACACATGACACCATCAAATTTGGGCTGTCCAACTTCGATTTGCATTTCTCCTCGAGCTGAATGATTGACTTTTCTCAGGTACACATAAATATGCACATATTTCTGCGAATTTCCGTTTAGTCATGCGCCCAGTTAGTTGACCCAGTTACCTTATTTAAATTTTTGATTTTTAACCTTCGCACTTTACTCTTTTTGTTTGCAGACCCACAACTCGAATCCTGCTTAATATTCAAGCAAAACTGCCATGCGAGCCTCCATTCCGCCCGGCATTCGTGTGGTGCGTGGACCAAATTGGATATGGTCGAATCAAGGTACAACACCCAGCACATTGTTTATCCATTGAGTAATTAACTTGACGTACAAATTGTTTATAAGTATGCATGTGAGATCGAATTTGTGTATACAACCGATATGTACTTTGCCGTGCTCTCAGGGCACGTTGGTAGAATTTAAAGGAGGACGCGAAGGCGAGGTGCTTGGGGGCTCTATTTTTAGCAACACTCGCTGGCGTTGGCTGCGGAAAGAATTCTTGGGTTTTGGGGCTGTTGTCACTTCATATTGTAGTTTATATACATGTCTATATATACCATACAGACACCAAAAGGTCATGTCATGTGTGCGTTGTTTTATCCCCCCATGTCATTCAGAATGAAGTCAGGAGTCGCGTGCCATTTGTCTTTAATATTTTTAATTTTAGTCATGAACCACAACACTTGAAGAAACAGTGTTCCAAGAAGCCACCCATGTTGTGGCTTATCAGTTAAAAGTTTGATGATTTGTATTTTTATTTCTCATTTATACTTTCTAAATCAAATGACAAGACGGGCCAACCTTTAATAGATCAACAAAAAAACTTTACTTGCTTCAAACAGATTTGCAAAGTTTGGTCAAATTCGGATGAGTATATCTAGAGCTGCCCTAGGATCCATCAGTCGGAAAATGGGGTTGAGTTAGACAATTTTTTAATTTTAATGTTAGCGTTCTTAAACTGTGATATTTCAAAACATTTGCAAGGGTATACAAATTTCGGCACAGACGAAGTTAGCTGGCCTCCTCGTTTTTGTTTCACATGCGTCATCTAAAAATCTGCTTTTACTTATCACAAGCCGGGGAATTTCCGAAATTTAGGTTCAAAGAGCTTATCTAGAGGACCTGGTTGGTGTGTGGAGTGCCGAAATTTTATGACGAATATTTTTGAAAATCACTTTAAAATGGGAAGAACCCAACATTTTAGTGTGGAACAAAGAGAATTAGTTAAAAAAAATTGCTTAGAGAAGGCAAAACATTTGCATTTATTACAAATTGACTTGGTGTTTCCAATGGTTTGATAACTTTTCACCTGAAAGGCAAGAAAACCAGTGATCGACAGGACAAATTGATCATCATTGCCATAAATTGAGAATCGTTCTTCCGATCTACATTATTTCTTCTGCAAATCGATAAATAATGCTAATTACTAACTATCTCTAGAAGGTACAAACTAGATGTGCGCTCATTAGCGAATTTTCACTCACGTCACGAACGATTCACGAAATAAAAATCTTAAGAAGGCGTCACGAATAATCACGCACGATGAAAATGCATCTACTAAAAATTCAGTTATGTACAAATTTAGAAAGGTGCACTTAAAAATTCATGGGTTAAAACCCATATTTTCCATATTTTTATTTAAAAATATAAGCCTATCTATATTATCGCTTAATAGCCGCGTTCGCCTTTCTTCTAAAATATGGAAAGCACGATATATTTCTCCAAAATTCCAGATACAATTTCTACAATTCATCAATTATATATATTTTTATAAGATTTCGAACTCTTGTGTGCTTTAATTGTGGCTTAAAAATGCATAACTGATTTTTGAGACACTTTTTTTTTAAAGATTTCATTATTAATTATATGGAAGGTAGGTAGGTAGGTATTTTCGGCTGGCCCCATGTAGGGGGCCACAAATAGACCTCAAGGTCCTTAGTGAGGCCGGGTGCTTTTTAGGGTACCATTTCCTTTAGAAATCCTGGAGGATTTTTGACGTTTTGGCAAATGCCGATAGTTGTTTGGGGGAACTCTTGGCCGCCTCTTCCAGAGAGGTGAAACTTGGGGAGTGCAGATGTTTTAGTCTTGTTGTGGCGATTGCTGGGCAGCTTCAGAAGAGGTGTTCTAGAGTTTCTGCCACTCCAGGTTCCTTACTTTTCCTGCAGGTGTCTGCTGTCCTGATGCCAGCTTCATCGCGTGAGCGGCTGCTGGGCAGTGACCAGTAAATATGCCTATAAGTATTCTGCAGTCTCTTCTTTGGAGCTGCAGCGTATAGTGCGTGAGTTTTTTGTCTCTTTTCTTGCACATAAATTTAGAGATTCTGCAGCCGGCCGTGTTATTTCTCTTTTTCCGCTATCTCTTCCATCTTGTTGTATAGGGTCTGTAGGGAGATAGGTATATTTAGTGTTGCTTCTTAGCTTAGTGCGAACCCGGCTTTTTGCAAGAGTGTCCGCCATATTGTTTCCATCAATGCCCTGGTGCCTGGGAATCCAGTAGAGTTGCACCTTGCTGATGGATGATATGGAAAGCAAGATAAAAAAATAGAGGCAAGGTAACTTCGGCTGGACCAAAGTTTATATGGAGTATGAAATATGCCTGCCAGTTTGTTATTATCGTATATATATCGTATCGTATTTATCCAATTTTGAAAACAAAGAATTTTTTCTTACTAGAACTACTTTTTCGACCGATCGCTCCTATTGCAGCTATGTGCTATATTCATCCGACTTGAATCCAAATTGGCAGAACTGTGTGGCAGCATATAATATGGATCAGTAACAATTTTGTGAGCGATAGCATTGAATCTTTGTATGGTTGTGTATGCTTTATAGTTGTCTGATTTTCATAAAACTTAGTGGAATTATGTAAATGCACAGAAAACTTATAAATACGAGGTTCGGGTACGATTGCGTAGTCTTTTCTCACTAAGACTACTTTTTCGACCGATCGTTTCTATTGCAGCTATACGTTATAGTCATATGATCCGGCCGTTTTCGACAAATGTGCTGCGTATTTGTTCCAAAAGACTTCGTGCAAAGTTTGGTTAAAATAGCTTCAAAAATCGGAGATGCTTCCTTCTATGCGTTACAAACATCCGAACAATTTCAATATACCCTCTCCAGGGGTATAATTAACGAAAACTCCAGAAACATTTTCTATAGGTGAAATAAATTTTTTTAAATTTTGTTAGTACTACATATCTTATATGTACGATGTTAGAATTAGTTCAAAACGAAACACGCACGGGTCACGAATGCTCACGATCACATCGTGACACTCCGAGGAAGAGGAGCGCGCCAAAATTAAAAAAATCTTGATCTGCCTGCAAGTAAAAGAAGCATTTGTCCCATACATGTCATACATGTGAACAGTTTGTTCACACGGACGGTCGGACAGACGGACTTGGCTATATCGAATCGTCTGTTGATGCTGATTAAGAATGTATATACTTTATAGAGACGCAAATGATACTCTGTGTATCTTTTGTATAATATTAAGAATAAAAAAGTAAGAGTGTTGCGGTCGAGTGCCCCGACAGCAAAATATAGTCGTCAAGCAAATTTGAACCCCTTTTAATTTAAAATTTATTTAAAGAAAGGGAGGCGCACTTGCATATCTTCGGTGTTTTTGCTGTAGTGGTATTCAGAATAGACAGATATTGGGCCTTACTGAATATATATTAAGTCACTAGGTTCAAGCTAAAAAATTGTAGCTCTGACAGTTTTTCGCGGTTAGAAGAAGGAGGAGGAGGAATTTGGCAAATCTAGAGCAAACTTGATCTGGGTACAGTATACACCTACATACATGCAAGAATTTGTGGCTCTACCTCTTATAGTCTCTGAGATCAACGCGTTTATACAGAGAGAGAGAGACAGTTTTTCGCTGCTAAAAATGGAGGAGGGGAACAAAGAATCA
Source organism: Lordiphosa stackelbergi (assembly GCA_018904235.1). NCBI lineage: Eukaryota > Metazoa > Arthropoda > Insecta > Diptera > Drosophilidae > Lordiphosa > Lordiphosa stackelbergi. The sequence goes on along the minus strand of JAEIFU010000710.1, from coordinate 81,052 downwards.
ATCTCGATCTGGGTACGGTATCTCACAATTTGTGGCTCGACGAAAGAGACTGTTTTTCGCCGTTAAAAGATGGAGGAGGGGGAATTTTCAAATCTGATCAATCTCGAACTGGGTACGTAACCATACATAACAATGTGGCTCTATCTCTTATGGTCTCTAAGATAAACGCGTTTGTACAGAGAGAAAGACAGTTTTTCGCTGTTAAAAGATGGAGGAGGAGGAATTTTCCAAATCTGAAACAAACTCGATGTGGGTACAGTATACACCTACATACATGCCAAAAAATTGTGGCTCTATCTATTACAGTCTCTGAGATCGACGCGTTCATACAGACAGACAGACGGACATGGCACAGGGTAACGACGAAAATAATTATAGGGGGGTGGAGGTTGTTTGGTGCGGGCTGTTACATACATTTGCCTAACTCATTATCCCCTTTTCCCATTTTCAAGGGGTACAGGGTAAAAAAAAAAAAAAAAAAAAAAATTTGAATAAATAAAAGAACCCAAGAAGAGGAATAAGGGTATTATTAAAACATGTACAATTAAATACGTAGGCTTCGGGTGATGGAAATTAGACCGCGTGAATAAAGACCGCGTCGGCGGTCTAATTTCATTTTTCAAAATGAATTTAGACTGTTATCATAAAATGAAATTAGGCCGCGCGGTCTAATTTCATTCTGCAAAATGAATTTAGATCGCCTTAACAAAATGAAATTAGACCGCGAGGCCTTAATTCATTTTTTCAATTTTTTTTTTGTTAAAGAAACTATCTATAACATTAAAAAATAATGAAAATTTGAACCCAATTGTTTGTAGTATTTTTATAACCCATTGGGGGCGGGGAAATTATTATTTTTTTTTGGGGGGTTAAAAAAAGTTTGATTTAAAAAAATCGAATCGACATTAATCATGAATGTCTAATACTGAAGACTATGGGGATGTTTTTCGTGGAATTGGTTTGGACCTCTAGCAAAGATCGAAGGGTATCTTTTTTGGCATGTACTATGTTGCAAACATATAAGAAGCTGTCATGTTACCTTACGCTGAAGAGGATATGCCCTTACGGTGGATTTTTCATTAAGACTATGGTGGATGTTTTTTCAAATCAAAGAAAGCAAAAGAATGGTTCCGATCCTGTACTATCGCCCGACCATAATCCTATAGAACACCTTAGAATAGAGGTTTAGAAAGGGGTAAGAGATGCTAAGCTTCAAAATTATGAAAAGCTATCGTAGCAAAAGATACTTGGAAGAATATTGCACTCTCCGGTTGCCGCATATTCATAGCTTCTATGAAGTCCAGATGTGTCGAAGTTATCTAAAAATAATGGTGGACCTATTTCATTTTAGAATAAGGTTCATTATCGTTCTTTTTTTTTGAACGACCGATTTTTGACTCAATTCAACAAAGTCTGCAGAACAACCAAATTTGGACATAGTAGGACATCAGTTCTTGCGTTTACAAAATACCTTTTTGTGTGCTTTTAAACTAATAAATTATTCTAATAATTTTATGGGACGAATTCAGTTTTCATTTCAAAACTTTCCAAATCAAACATTGAAGAAGATTTTCTAAAAGACTACGACTTTGCTCAGTGTAAAATTGGGGTTGGTTTGTTGTGGCAGCTGCAGTATATCTTTGGCTGGTTGGGTCCTAAAAATAGACCACCACAAAATGTGTTCTTTGTTGAGCATTTTTCCCCCGTTTCATTGGGGAGTGAAGTGTGAATCTAGGGAGTCTGCCGCAATTGCATTTGGGTTTGGGAGCCGCCCAAGTCCCTGTCTGAATCTATTTATAATTTTGTTTATTTATAAGTCAAGTCTGCTCACAGGAGCAGATGAAGCAGATGTCTCTTAAAGTCTAGGAAATCACCGGATGTACACACAACACATCTTTGGGGCGTTGCCTGTGCGAAGAAATTCTTCTGCTCACCAAAACTTTACTTCATTTTCCAATTAACAGACGACGGAGAAGGTCACATCGGAACTGTCTGCGAAATAGGTCGTTGTGGATCCACGCATTCTCCAGAGAACACGGTTGTGGTGAACTGGGATTCTGGCCATAGAACCAACTATCGAGTGGGCTATCAGAATCAATACGATTTGATTATAGTGGACAATGCCCAAGTTGGTAAGTAAAGTCATTCAATGAAGCAATTCAGCGTTTATCTGTAATCCCTGTTCCAGGCGTCCGTCATTCAAATGTGGTCTGTGATGGTTGCTCCAAGGCGGGCATAGCTGGCATTGTGTTCAAGTGTGCTCAGTGCGCCAATTATCATTTATGCGCCTTCTGCTATGCTGCCGATCTACATGACCTAGAGCATCCCTTTATTAGATATACCACGCCCAATTCGCTGGGCGTACGTGTTCCGATCCGTAAAGGCTCCAAACGTATTCAATTACGCGGCATATTCGTTGGCTCCAAGGTGGTCCGTGGTCCAGACTGGGAGTGGAACGACCAGGACGGCGGCGAGGGCAAAACGGGGCGTGTTATGGAAATACGCGGCTGGGACAACGAATCCTGTCGCAGTGTAGCCAACGTGTCTTGGGTAACAGGATCAACGAACGTCTATAGACTAGGTCACAAGGGCAACGTTGATCTAAAGTATATATCAGCCACGTGTGGAGGACATTACTACAAGGATCACATGCCGGTGCTAGGACAACCGGAGGAACAGCAGCCGGTCGTTCCCATGGTGAAGCCAAGCTTCTCTGTTGGGGATCGCGTGAAGGTATGTCTCGAAGTGGATGCTCTCATGAAGTTACAACAGGGTCATGGTGGTTGGAATCCACGCATGGTCGAACACCTGGCCAAGCTGGGCACAGTGCATCGCATTACGGACAAGGGCGATATAAGGTAAGCCAGTGAGTCCACCCAAATGATTTGGTCATTCGCTTAAAATTTCACTCCGATAGAGTCCAATATGAGAATTGTCCCAATCGCTGGACATTTCATCCCGCCGCTCTCGTCAAAGTTGTTTCATTTCGTGTCGGCGATTTGGTTACAATTATCAACGACGCAAACAAGGTACAGCAATTACAGAAAGGACATGGCGAATGGATTGACATCATGAGATATGTAAGTTTCCGACCTTATTGAAATATCTGTACTTATAAATCTGTAGGCCCGACTGACTGACATATTATCAAACCACAGCCAAAACTGCTTATGCTACAGATCTAAGATTTGGCATAGACCTTTATTAAGTTATGCAGGCGCGCACTAAGAAAGAAAATGTAGAAAATTTAACCGCAAAGGCTCATAACGGCTGTAGCGCTCAGAAAATGATGTGTTTTGCTAAGAGCGCGAGAGAGAGTGAGCAACAAAGGGATCACACTCACACAAATTAAACGGTGGAAGATGGAAAGAAGGGCGTGGAAAGAGTGGTGAGCGGGTGAAGAAGGGCGTGGTCGTGCGGGAGAGATATGTTTTTAGCTTTCTTAAAGTCTTGGTTGCGGACAAAGTCGCGGCGGGTTAAGCTAGTAAACTATAAAGTGGTCTCTCAGTTATAAAGATATGGCGCTGACATTTTTTTGGGGTGCAAACCGCTCGGTAATAGAGATTTGTTCGGTTTAGTTGCTCATCCTGTTGGTTCGTAACATGATTTGTTGGAGCTTGAAGTCTCGCACCAGAATCATCAGCAAAGTTTTTATGTCTTTCCCAAGATTACCAAATGCAGTTTAAGTTAGCGTTGGAGACACAACCCACACCCAACCTTCCTTTTAAAATGCAATTAAATACCAACAATACCAACGCAGCTCTGTGACCTGTGCCTAGCTCTGTTTTCTGTACAACAACTAATCATTTCTTCATTTCTTTCCATTTCAGGCTTTGGGCAAACTTTGTAAGGTGGTCAAAGTTTATTCGGACGGTGATTTGCGTATCCAGCAACTGGATGACGGCTTCGAGTGGACGCTAAATCCAAAATGTGTTAAGCTAGAGCGTTCACCTTTGGCCACAGCAGCGGAACGTTCGAATAGCATGATGGATCTAAGTCATCGTCGCACGGATCACGTAATGACGCCACTTTCAGGACTCTCTGGCAGCTCTGTGGCAGATAGGTTAGTGCGCGAAGCAGCCCAGGGTCACTTGGACTTTGTGCGTCAATATCTGGACGTCAATCCCGCCCAGGTGGACGTGATGAGTGGCGGCAAGGCCTGCATTCAAGTCGCCTCGCATCAGGGCTATGTGGATCTGGTCAATTATCTCATCTCCAAGGGGGCCAATGTCAACGCGGTGGACAAGGAGGGCGATTCGGCCCTGCACTATGCCGCTTTTGGCAATCAGCCGGCCACGATGCGTGTGCTGCTGCAACATGGGGCTGAAGTCAATTTTCTCAATTCCAGCCATTGCTCGGCCTTGCACATTTGTGCGCACAAGAAGACTCCGCACTGTGTGCGCGAACTGCTCCAGCACAATGCCAATGTGAATATACAGGACTCGTACGGAGATACAGCACTGCACGATGCCATTGGCAAGGAGAATACGGAGGTGGTGGAGTTGCTGTGCAATGCTCCCAATTTGGATTTTACTGTGAAGAACAATCGCGGCTTCAATGTGCTGCATCATGCGGCTCTTAAGGGCAATGTGGTGGCCGCCAAGCGGATTCTGCAGCTGTCCCGCCAATTGGTGAATGTGCGCAAAGACGATGGTTTTGCGGCTCTGCACTTGGCTGCCCTGAACGGACATGCCCAGGTGGTGGAGACGCTGGTCACTGAGGGTCAGGCTGAACTGGACATTCGCAATAATCGTAGGCAAACACCCTTCTTGCTCGCTGTTTCGCAGGGTCATGCGGGGGTCATAGAACGTCTGGTCAAGCTGGCATGCGATGTGAATGCCAAGGATGAGGATGGCGACAATGCCATGCACTTGTGCGTCATCAAGAAGTCTAATCTGCAACAGGCCGCCGAGCCCACCCAGGAAGAAGCGCCCGAGATACACAAATTCTTCATGAGCTTGGTGCAGACCAGCGTAAGGAGCGAGGATCGATTGATGTACAGCATACTGATATATCTGTCACGACACGGCTGTCGTGTGGAGCTGAACAATGCGAATGCTAGCATTTTTGAATGGATCACCGACCGTCAGATTAGGCAGCTGATCTTTGGACAGCAAACGGGCGAGGTGGAACGGAATATGCAGGCCCTGGATGTGAGTGGTACCAGCGGGGCGGAGGAGGCTGCAACAGAGGAAACTGCTGCAGCCGCCCAACCTCCGCCACCGCCCCCACCTCAACGGCAACTAGAGCCAAGCACCAACAATGAACAGCCCACGGGTCATGCATCCCCGGGAGTGAAGAAACTCAATTCGGATGCTGCAGCGGCGGCAACCGCCTTTACATCAACCAGCGTCTCGCCACAGGTGGCGCCACGAAAAAAAGCACCCAAGCCACCAGCTGCCACCACCTCCAACAACTGCAACTCGGACTCAAACCAGTTGGTGCCGGGTGCTGTGGCCCTGCCTGTGCCCTCTCTCCCCTTGGAATGCATTGTGTGCAATGAGATCCTAGAACTGGTACGCTTTGAGCCCTGCCAGCATCAAATTGCCTGCGAGGAGTGCGGAATTCGAATGAAAAAATGTCTGCGCTGTGGCGTGGCCATTGAACGACGCCTCACTTCCAACGGCCGTGTAGTGGCTCTGCCCTCATCAACTTCATCGCCCAGTGATCCCACCCGTTTACCTTCGGGTGATCTGTTGCGTTACCTAGAGAACAAAGTCCAGGAATTCGAAGAGTCGCACTTCTGTGGCATTTGCATGGAACGCAAGCGAGATGTGGCTTTTCTCTGTGGCCATGGGGCCTGCTCACATTGTGCCGAGACCTTGCGCACCTGCCACATGTGCCGCAAGACCATACTCAAGAAGATCAATTTGTACTGAAGTGAGAAAGAAGGAAGCAGGAGCAGGGAGCGATGCTTTACCAAAGTGGCTTGTATATAGGCAATTAAAATATACAATTTTCTGGCGTTGGCTAAAGGCCATATTCTCAATGTCCGCTAAATATTAAATGTCATCTTCTTGATGTCCTGTTGAAGTTGTCGATCCAACACCAATTTCAAGCTTAAAGCAAAGATATCATCGACCCGCAATATATTTTTAAACAAACATCAACAAAATCAGAACCCGAACCTTGAGAAAATGGCCATCAGCTTCACCATTTGTTCCCCCAAGTGCATATTGTAAATTTTTTTTGACTTGCATATGTTACCATTCGATTAAGTCCCCATATTATTTATTGAAAGAAAACACCGACGAATTTTACTCGATTTGTAATGGTTTATCTATGGCATCATTTACATTAACAAAACAAAAACCAATATATTATGCACACACACACATGTATAGTTACTAGCAAACGCCCTGGCAACGACAACAACATTACAACAAAACCACTAATTGCGTTTAGATATTTAATAATAGTCTCTAAAAACTGCAAATATACAAAATTAAAATTTACATCAAGATTTCATTATTTGTCATTTGAATTATTGTGGAAATATTTTTGTTGGGGTCATCGGATTAGCGATTTCTGAAGGAATTGAAATAAACAGGACTCTTGTCGACTCCGACGAAAGTGGAAAGAGTTTTGACTTCTGAAAAACGATGAACGTTCTGTCAACAAGAAAGTTGAATAAAGATAAATGGGGGTTTTGAAGTCAAAATTGGAATAGCAAAGTCGTTTTTTGGAAGCGGGAAGTGAAAAATTTCGATTCCGCATGTTTTGATCAAAGTCAAAAACAGTTTTGCACATAAAAAGACTGCCAAAGGGAAGCACTACACTCCTGCCCAAAATTATACGACACCCCGAAAATTTTACTTTTGACCCTCGTAGAAGAATCGGAAAGCATAATACAACGAAATCAAGTATGCAGAATGAAAGCTTAATGAATTCTGTTTGCGCTGTACTTAGATGATCTGCACGATCACTTAGGAGGTGGCCTGTATATCGACAACACAAACATTAGGGTAGTAATGTACGCAGATGACATTGTGATGGTAGCGGACAATCCCTTAACCCTCCAGCAAATGATCCATAACCTCGAGACATACTTCATATTGTGGGGCATGGAAGTCAATAAGGCAAAATCCGAGATTATGGTGTTTAGAAAGGGCGGCAGACTGGCAGCATCGGAAAACTGGACGTTTCAGGAGGAACAGGTCAAGGTGGTACCGGAGTACAAATACCTCGAGGTTATCCTAACACCTACAATGAGCTTCAAGAAGCATGTGGTAGCCAGGACAAAAGAAGCAAAGGCGAGTATAAACTCGGTGTGGGCGAATTTCATCAACAAAGGTATAGTGAATCTGGCATCTAAATGGAAAATCTTCAACTCAGTGAGCAGAACAGTACAGTGCTATGGAGCTCAAGTCTGGGGGAGAAATAAAAGAAGAGGCAGATCAATTGCAGCGATATTTTTTAAAGAGAATACTCAAGCTACCAGAAAGCACACCGAACTACATATTGGAAATAGACGCAGGACTAGAAGATGGACACATCTATAGTCTAACACTTCATCTCAAATACCTGTCAAGAATATTATTTGAGTATGAAGATTCTAGACTCCCGCATATCCTAGCTGAGAAAATTATGCGAAATAATTCGGGGTGATTTGCGAAGCTCAGAGAAATGTTCGCGTATCATGGCATATCACTCGGAGACAACTACTCGCATCCAGATTGGATTGATCACAATGTTCGGTTGCTAAACGCTAGAGCTGCCAATTTTCATGTTTTAGCAGTAAAACATCGATGATACATCGATGTTTTTTTAAATTTTAAGAGTCTAGTGACTTTTTTGCTTGAGATTATGAAGGGAATGAGATGTCCTTCTAGATCAAATATTCCTTTTTAAGTATTTTTAAAATTTTTATAAAGGAACATTAAACGCTCTCAATTCTTTGGCTTTAAGGTCCGAAAGGGTCTGTCCAGCTTTACTGAATGTTCTTTCAGAAGCTGTGGATATTGCCGGAATTCATAAATATTTTTTAGCCACTTCTTTTAGTGGGCTCAGACAGCCTGGACAGACTTAAGTTCACTTCCCATTTTTGTGTGTTTTGCTGCATCTCGCATATTAGTGGGATAATTAGTGAAACAGTCGCATATTTTCTCCCAGAAATTTGCAAAGTGGCACTTTTTTCTAAGAGGTAAAGATTTCTGATATTTCTTGTAAAGTTTCTATTTGGGGGCTTTTGGAGTTGCTTAGAGTTTGGAGTACAATTGTTGAAAAATGGCCAGACAGAAGAAAAATTCGCCTTATTATTAAATATAAACTATTCCACCGGGAGGCGACTTCTCGAATAATGCTATAAAAATTGTTTGTAGTTTGGACTGTTTTAAGTATTCACAATTCGCTTACATTTAGAAATCACGTCGTTAAGACAGGGAAATCGAAAGATTTCTTGAACTAAAAGAGGGAGTGTGTGTTCAAATCATAAAAAATTTGTGAGTTTTAATAAATCTCACTTTTTTGATTATAGCATGTAAATGGGTATTTATACATAATAGGGTTTGGTCCAATCATATTTTTTTGGATAGTTGCATATTGCATGTTGTAAGAACCGCAAATTGGTCACCTTACCTTTCCTATGGACGCCAAGTAAATTTTAGAAGAAAATAACGTGGCCGCCACTTGTTTATGTAGGGTTGCAAAAACATCGATTGTAAAAAAACATCATCGATGTCTAAGGAGACTTAGTTAAACAGCTCGATGTCCAATATAAAACTTTAAAAAAGAGGTGCTTATGGCCCTGAAGGGGATGGATGGAATAACCGGCGAAATACATAGAGTTAAAATAATGTAAATGTTTTTTTATGTTATACAATCGATAGGTTGATGGGTTTTAAACCAAGCTTTAAATGTTTGTTTATTTTTAGTTAATCAATGTAAAGCTGTAAGATATAAAAATGAACAAATTGAAAATAAACATCTATCAATCTGTCTATCTATCTAATGAATTCTGCTTAAAATCTGATATTTTTAAAATAGCGGTAAAAAAGCACAAAGTCCGATTTTTGTCATGTCAAAATTATACGACATATGTCAAATTGTTGAATTTAGTTAATATTTTATTTTTATAAAGGTATATAAACAATATTTAATAATTAATAGAGTCACCCTTGAGCCTTTGCTACCTCGAAAAGTCTCTTAGGCAATGAATTCACTAAAATTGTAAGTAAATTTTGGTCTTAAAGAGACCATTGAGCAAAAATTTCGCTTTTGAGGCTTTCGACATTCTCAAATTTGTTGTTATTGGCGTAAACTCGCCTGGCTAAGATACCCAAAATGTTCTCAATTGGGGTTAGGTCAGGGGAGCATGCTGGCCAATCCAAAAGATTTATATGGTGATCACTTTAGAAGCGCTGGGTCTTTCTGCTCTTGTGAATAGATGCATTATCTTGCATAAAAACAAGATCTCTTTCCATATTTTTTTTCAAAAATGGCAGAAGACGATCCTCCCATACTTTTTTGTATTCTCCACAGTTCATCCTGCAGCTTGTGAAGCACAGATCAAGCGTTCCAGACGCATGAAAGGCTCCCCAAACCATTGCGGAAACGAAATTGCGTTTAGAAAGCATAAGTGGATCCTTACGCAAATCTATCCAATAAGGTCGAAACCCATCTGGGCCGTCAAGATTACATTTTTTCTTTTTAAGAAGAATTTATCCAAATGAAAAATATTGAACAAAGATGTATAAACATAATAAAGTTAAAATTTCATACCGAGGCCCAGTTTCTCTCCAAGTTTTTTTTTCCCACAAATTGAAGTCGTGCTGTTTTGAGGACGGAACCTTTTTTAAGACTCCTCTGAAAATGCACTCCGATGATTGCTGCGTCCGCCAAACAGTCATCCGTGACACAGGCTTACTGCAACATGCGGCAAGTGTGGAGCACGAAGCAAACTCAGAACCGGAACCCGAAACGGAACCGATATTCTTATTTTTTTGTATACCGGTATCCGAGATCCGATATTTTTAGAACCGAAAACACCCAAAAGAACCTAAACGTTGTACCGGTACGGTTTCGGTTCTGAATGCAACCACTAGACTACAAAACGAGCAGTTAGATTTGGCGGATTTTCACTCAGTTTGGCTCAATTGTTAGCTTCAAATAAAAAACAAGCGCCAAGCTAACTTCGTCTTTGCAATTTTTATACCTCAAATGTTTTAATACATCAGAGTTTAAGAACGCCAGCATTAAAACAAAAAATTTTTCTAAATAAAACCCACTTTTCGACCGATAGTTCCTATGACAGCTATAGAATATAGTCATCCGATTTTGACCACAACTTCCAAATCTTTGTAAAAGCGCTTAATATTAATAATCGCTGAAGTGAGACACGTTAACATTAAAAACAAAAAAGTTTTTCTCACAAAGACCCACTTTACGACCGATAGTTCCTATAGCAGCTATAAGATATAGTCATCCGATTTTGACATAAACTTCCAAATCTGTGTGAAAGCGTATAATATTAATAATCGCTGAAGTGAGACACATTAACATTAAAAACAAAAAAATTTTTCTCATAAAAACCCACTTTTCGACCGATAGTTCCTATGGCAGCTATAAGATATAGTCATCCGATTTTGACAAAAACTTCCAAATCTATGTGAAAGCGTATAATATTAATAATCGCTGAAGTGAGACACTTTTCGACCGATAGTTCCTATGGCAGCTATAAGATATAGTCATCCGATCCGGTCGGTTCCGACATATTAGCAGTGTGCAGTAAAAGAAGACTCTGTGCAAAGTTTCAGCTCGATAGCTTTAAAACTGAGAGACTAGTTTGCGTAGAAACAGACAGACAGACGGACAGACGGACGGACAAAGCTCAATCGACTCAGCTCGTCACCCTGATCAAGAATATATATAGTTTATAGGGTCGGAAATGAATATTTCTATGCGTTGCAAACTTCTGGGCAAAATTATAATACCCTTTGGCAGGAAAAAGTTATTCAATAAGTGCTGTTCCAGGGTGGTAAACAAGTTCGAAAGCTTAGAACGTTTATTTTCCGGTGTGAAGTTCATTATGACTCTGCTAAGTGATCAGTTGTACGGAAATACGTTGACCGCTATCATGCTTCTAAGAAGTAATCATTAATTTACCTTCTTTGTAACTAAATTTATTTTTTTTAAAGTAAATTTAGTGAAGACATTGTTAATAAAATATCATTTTAATCATCTTATGAATACAAACATGTATAATTTTTATGGCAAACACACGCAAATGAAATTGATAATTTATATAGGGGAGAATGGGGGGTTCTGAGCCGCTGGGGGTTGTGAGCCACTCGAATATTGGCCACAAAAAAATAAATTAAAACTTTTTGTTTATGTCATGTGTCTCCCTTCTTATTACCTAACTTTTGGCAAGCAACCTATCAGTCTACACCTTCTTTAAGTTCGTAAACCAGAACTCGACTTTTTTTTCAAAAAAAAAGTTTTTTTTCTCATTTTTGACTTGTGAATATTATACAAAATTTTTTCGAAATGACAAAAGTAAGTATGAGGGAAATATCTTTGGTCAATTGCCTTTTTGATAGAAATATGTTTTTTTTTTGTAACAATTTCTTTTTGGTTATGTGACGTCACAAAAAAAAAGTGAGATATGGGGGTTGTGAGCCACTTTGAAAAAAAAGTCGGTTTTGACTTTCAAAGAAGAATATTGCAATGACGCGCAATAAAACAGAGGAAAAACTCTCCAAAGAAGTAAAAAAAAACATTAAAAAAGGCAAGCAAAAGAACAGCCACAAGCAATAAGTGCTCGTATATAAAAAGAAAACAAGCCTAATGCCGTCAATCAATTTTCACTCTTCATTGATATTTCTTAATTCAGAATATGAGAAAAATTGTTCATTTTTTCATTTAATAAAGAATAATGAAAAAACACGAATTTTGAACTTTTAGATGGGTGGCTCACAACCCCCACAAATTTTCGAAATGTCAAAAAATCACTTTTTTCCAATATGAAATAAAAACACCAAAATTTTATTTTTTAAAACTAGTGATGAGGAAAGTTTTGTGCATCTTTTACCTAAAATACAAAATTTACAGAACGAAAAAATATTGATTTTTGGCGAAGTTATGTTCGAAAAACAAAACTATGATCACAACCCCCCACTCTCCCCTACACATACATGTGTACTGCTGGTTACCCACTTTGTTTGGACTTAAGTTTTAAAATTTCTGTTAGTTTTACCGGTCCATACCGGTTCGTACCGGTACGATACCGAAATAAAAAGGTACCGGAACCGGAACCGAATACCGAAACAATTCAGAACCAAAACAGAACCTTTTACCGAAACATTAGTTTCGGTACGTACCGGAACCGGAACCGATATTCGTTTCGGTTTGATTCCCTGTGTCGTTTTTCGCGGTCAGACAACTTGGGTTTTCTTTCAGAACAATGCTTCACACCATAATCATCCGGATTGTTCAAAAATTTGGTGATAACACAACGTGCTCGACCATTAAAGCCAGCATCGTTGTAGGCTCTCATCCATTCCTTTTCCTTGTCGCCCACGCTGCATTTTATTAAAAATTCATTTAATTGTTAACAGATATATAAAAAAAAATGAATTGAAACCAAATCTTTTTCTCCAGCCACAATAATATTGGCATGTGCCGTATAATTTTGATACACTTGCAGACATGGCAAAAATCGGACTTTTGTGCGTTTTTTATACCCTACTTGAAAATGCGAGATGCAAACAGAGATAAGAATATCAGATTTTAAGCAGAATTCATTGAGCTTTCATTCTGCATACTTGATTTTGATGAATTATGCTTTCCCATTCTCCTACGAGGGTCGAAACTAAAATTTTCGGGGTGTTGTATAATTTTGGGCAGTAGTGTTGTTATTCAATTCATTGTAATTTCTCTCATCTCTATTCGATAAGTATCGATAACTTTACTGAGTGAGTACTTGGCTATCGAGAAAGTCGGAAGGAATTGGAAAAAAAACACACACGTCACAGTCACTTTAACTCAAAAAAGCCTACGCGTTGTTTTTTCTGCAATGGCTAAACAAGTGGCTGATTTCGAACAAAGTAAACTGCACTTTTATCAAAAAGTCGCATTGGGATTGATTCTTGGCGTCATACTACTCTCACTGCCGGCATTATGCGAGGGGCAAGCAAATCCCAGTTTTAAATACTCGCGCGAAGCGAATGAGAATTTTGATCCTCAGAAGGCTGCTCCAGCGCATGAACACGACCATCACGATCATGACCATGACCACGGGCATGGCCACGACCACGGGCACGGCCATGACCACGACCACGATCATGACCATCACCACCACGACTCTGTGAAGCCGGCTCTGGGTAAGTTGCCCTAAACCTGAAATATGTGTGTAGTTTCTAATAAATTGTTATCTAATTTTCTACAGACATGAACAGCATTTGGCTGCATTCAATTGGCTCCACATTGCTTATAAGTGCTGCACCCTTTGTGCTGCTCTACATCATCCCGCTGGATAATAGCGAGGCCATGAAACCGCGTCTTAAAGTCTTGCTGGCCTTTGCATCTGGCGGATTATTGGGCGATGCCTTCTTACACTTGATACCACATGCCACTCATCCGCACAGTCATGGCGACCACGATCACGATCATGGACATGATCACCACCATCACCATCATGAGGAGGAAAATGGACATGGCCATGGCCATGATATGAGCGTTGGCCTGTGGGTCTTGGGTGGTATTATAGCCTTTCTTGCGGTGGAGAAAACTGTTCGCATTCTAAAGGGTGGCGGCGGACACGGACATAGTCATGCTGCCCCAAAACCCAAACCGAAGAAGTCCACCAGTGATACGGACAATGGCGATGGAGATAAGTCCACAAAGTCTACCAAATCCCAGATAAAACAGAAACAAAAAAAGGAACCTGCTGAGCCGGAGGGCGAAGTGGAAATATCAGGCTATTTAAATTTGGCAGCAGATTTTGCTCACAACTTCACCGATGGTCTGGCCATAGGTGCCTCCTATTTAGCTGGTAATAGCATAGGCGTTGTCACTACCATAACCATACTTCTGCATGAAGTACCCCACGAAATTGGCGACTTTGCCATATTAATCAAGTCGGGCTGCTCCCGTCGCAAGGCCATGCTGCTGCAATTGGTTACCGCGCTGGGAGCTTTAGCTGGCACTGCCTTAGCTCTGTTGGGTGCTGGAAGTGGAGAGGCGCCTTGGGTGTTGCCCTTTACGGCGGGTGGTTTCATTTATATAGCCACAGTCAGTGTTTTGCCCGAACTGCTGGAGGAGTCAACCAAGCTGAAGCAATCGCTGAAGGAGATTTTCGCCCTGCTCACTGGAGTGGGTCTGATGATTGTTATAGCTAAGTTTGAGTAGTTAAGACCATTCCTTTCCCTTGATTCTTTTGAATCATTTATTTGAAATAAGTCAACAAAAAAAAACGAAGAATACATTATGAAAACTCTTAGAACTTTTGCAAGTTTCTTTCTATTGTCTTATTACAAACCCTTGAGAACGGACTTGATCTCATTTAGGCAATACTCGGCCTGCTCAATGGCGTCTGGATTTTTGTGCTGTTTACCCATTTTCCAAGCCAATTTACAGGCACTCTCGGCCTGTTGCGTAAGACCCTCGCGCAGATACACCAGACCCAGATTTGCTTGCAGAACACCCTCCTGGCTGACATCTTTCAACTCTTTGGCCAAGGTCATGGCATGCAGAAGAGTCTCCTTTGCCTCGGCATAGTTTTCCAGCTGTCGAATTGGATGTGGGATCAATTTTTGATTTAGTTTTGGGAGGGCGAAACACACTTACATTTACATACGCCACACTAATGTTATTCAAAATGGTCACGGAGGCATCGTTCACAGCACCATAAACGTCAATGAGTATATCAAAGGCTTCTTTAAATAGATTCTTGGCCTCGGTGTATTTACCTTGTTTCATCAGCAATTGACCGAACCTAAGGAACACAATAACAACAGACATATTGAGCACGAGGGGTGTGTTTAGTTAGTAATATTTGGGGGACTCTACATGAAACTGAAGCCGAAATAATAGCACTTCATCAGACTGAAGCATTCAATTCAATCAGTGGCGTGGATAGGGGGAAATCGTTGATGATAAAAGACATAATTAATATATGTTAACAAGGTAATGGTAAGGAATACCAAATACTGCGTTTTCTCAGAAAATTATTTTAAAAAAAAAATCACGAGTTTTGATGAATTTTTCACATTCAAAAAAGTCGAGGGTTTCCATGGTTTCTTTTTTTTAAAATAAGCTTTTCTTCAAACAATAAATAATAATGGCTTATCCCATAGGCAAATGAATTGCAGAAATTTTATAAACAATACAAAATTATTGTTTCATACGTAAATAAGTTGATCAGATTTGGCCGAAAAGTTCCCTAAGTTGTCCTATTTTTACCATACTTTCATCAATTTATTGGTTTTAGCGACCTGATCTTCTTAAAAAAATATTTGTTCAGCTGCGTCAAAATGTTCGACGTTAGTGGAGGTGTTCGTGACAGTTTTTTTTTTCGTACGTTTTCGTTCGCAGAGGAAAAGTACGCATTATATAGACTGATTTAAACAGCCCATCCACACACGAATTTGTTCAGCTCGTCAAAATGTTCGAGTATTTTTTGTTTCGCGAGAATACAAATTGTTTTCTATCTTGCGAGTGTTCGTGCGAACATGTTCGTCAATGGATGCGAACAATTACACGAAACATCATTTGTCAAAAATATCTGTAGAGTGAACACGTGCCCAAATGAGCAATAAATTGTTGGTGGAATTCATTGAATGCCCCCAAAATGATCAAATAATGCTTTAAGCTAATTTGTATCGCCATCTAGGCCATGATTGTGTTAGTTTCCGCTGCCATATTTTCATGTTAACTCGTTGTGATTTTTGAGAAAATGATGTTCGTGAGAAATGTTCGCCTGGTTAGTGGGCAAACGAATTTTTGTTCGACGAACAAATTCGTGTGTGGATGGCCTGCTTTAGCTGAGCAGTAGGCAGTTCCATTTTGCTTCATTTTTGCGTACTTTGTAATTTCTATGGAAAATTTAGGTGTCTTCGTTACATTTTGTTTTTTTCTTACTTAGCGGAATACTTAATTAGCTAGTTTAGTTAAAAAAAAATTTAGGAAAATTTGCTGAATGTTACACTTAGTTTAAATTTTACGAAAAATTTAGTACAACAAAATCGCGAAATTGGCAAACATTTTATAAGTTTAAATATTTATGAATATTAAATAAATGGCAGCTGTCGTCGGGGTAAATAGGCGTTGTAACCACTCGGTCATAAAATATTGCGAAATTCGCAAAATTTGATATTTATTAAATAGACGAGTAAATAGACTGGTAAATTGACAGATAAATAGGAGGCGAAGATCAAGAGACTACGGGGGAATAGTAAGATGGTAAAGATCAAGAGATCATTGGGTAACAGTGGGTAAAAAGTGATAATTTTTTAACAGGAATAGTGGAGAGAGCGGGGATGAATAAAACCACGAGTTTCTTGAAACTACTGCACAATCGACCATCCTCCTTTATGGAGTGTGTGCTGTTTTGTCAGCTGTTTGCTCTCACTTACGCTCTCAGTGTAAATGTAAAAATGGCTAAACAGCTACTCAAACGAGGCCAAGCCAAGCCTTAAGCACAAGAGAAAGGGACCTCCAGTTTAACGCCGAACCCGAACGGCAAAGTTTGAGAATTTGCTTTTTTATGGCTAGATTACTTCACAGCTGGCGCCAATAGCTGGTGAAGGTGACCGTATGTGTAAAAGCTATTTTTCTAAAGAAAGAAAAAATCTTTTATTATTAGATGTTCAGGGATCGAACCCATGTTATCAAGCCTCACCTATATGTTTTCTAAACATAATTATTCCTGAACTCCGGTTCGAACCCGAAGCTAGGTTCAGCGGCTTTCTGAACCCACTCCGTGAACCCGAACCCAAAACGTTTCAAGGGTTCGAGCCCCGAAGGGAGCCCCTGTCTATTTTTATGAGGTTTGCAGACGTGCATTTTGTTTAATTTTTCAGAGAGAGAGGCACGCATACTAGTCTATTACCGATATCAATAAATAAAACTTAAAAAACACCAAAACAAAATTTCTTCAATTTTCCCCCCATTGCAAAAATCTATCTACGCCACTGAATTCAATAGAAACGAGAGCAGGTAATAATATAAGTTCATTCTACGATTAACAAGAGATTGATTGGAAATGCGTTTCCCGCCCCAACTTAAGCAAGGTACAAGATCCATATTCTAAGATAGACGTAACCAATGAGACGTAACGAAGGCTGCATGACTAAAGTTCTATTCGGAGACTGTTTTTAAAATTACTTTTGCGTAGAAATACAAAAAATATTTTGGGGAAAAGAACTCCAAGGCCCCCGGTTAATTTACCCGAATTATCAGAAGATGTTGATTGTTCTCAATAATACAACAGCTTTGATTCAACCAATGGATCACTCTGCTCTAGCAATTTGGCTTATAATTTGCGCAGAACTTTTCCTTATCTTTATGAGCAAAGCTATGGTGAATCTCCGATAAAACATAGAGTTTGGTAGGACAAAAACTAAATAACTTGCACTTGACGTTGACTATTAAGGGAAGACAAGTCATCTGCATACATCAATGCACAACAGAACAATAATTGCAACAAAAGGAGAACTCCAAATTGTTACAAACTTTGTGAGAACATTTGTCAGTATGTGCTATAATTTATGCATACGACTGCTTAAAGGCTTGTCATTGTGGAAATAAATCAATCAGAGCTATCATCGAGCTTCATTTCATGGTCAACCCGCGTAAGCAAAATTTGTATTAAATAAATATGAAACACCTTCAATACCAATTCTTTGTCAGACCATACAGCTCCTGTATGTCTTTGTCGTGCGGCAACTGTTCCAGCAGTTTGCTTAATCGCTGCAGAGTCCAAGTAAATCCTTGATGGCTTTTATCCAAATCGCCCTGCAATTGTGCCATATGGGCAATCTTAGAACTGATGTGCAATATCTAAAATGAATAAATGTTTAATTAGTATTCTGTTTCTAACAAATCATATTATATATATGAAACCTTGGTACTATCCTCGGTGTGACCATCCGCAAACAGTCGTTTCATTACATCCGTAAAGATTTTCTCGGCTTTTTTGAACTGTTCTCGTTCCATGGCCAAATTGGCCATCACATCGTAGACATAAGTGATGCCATCTTTACTTTGTATGTCCTGGGCCATCCGTAAAGCAAGATGTAACATTTGTTCCGCCTTGTCGAATTGTTCGCGTTGTATACAGAGTATCGAGCGTTTGATTTGATTCACCAGCTTGTCTTCGGGCGACTCCTCCTTGTCAGAGCCGGTGCTGCCAAACAGATTCCAAGTGAAGGCTGCCGCTGCAGTAAAGGCCAAAGCTGTGCCCGGAGGGAATTGTGATTGCTGTGGGCGTGCGAGGCAGATGGATTGTCCAGTTCCAGCGATCCTCCTGAATGGAGCCTTATGACAATAGTCCTTGGCATTTGATGACGCACGCAAGCGCGCCATAATATGTGTTAGCTTACATAAATTCTTAACAATCATTTTGATTATAGCTAAGTTTAATACATTTTAATTTGTCCAACTTTTAATTTTCTGCTGCTGTTAAATTGCCGTAACTTAACAGACATGTTAACATTTTGATAACTCAACCTAGCGATGAGCAGCGACTAGAGATGGTCGGAATTAGGAAATGGAAGATTTGTATCGATATATAAACTAGAGATGTAACCGTGATGTAAATTTGAGCGTGTCACGGCGTGTCTCGACGTGATCGTGGGTAGTGGTATTCCTGAAAGTTGATCTGCTGTTGGTGGAACGACCCTGATTTTATTTTGATTTGCTTTCAATTTTCGCAAAATTTATATAATGGAGCGAAAGCAAAAAATGACGAATGAAACTGTGAAATTAATTTTTCTTATCTGATTATTTTAAAGAATGTGGGCAGAAATTTGTAGTTTTAAGAAGTTTGCAACTTTACTAAGGTGAATTTATTTAATTATGTATTTGTTTATGGTCACGGAAAGTTACTTATGCAATACAAATGAGTGAACATCCGTGATCTGTGCATGTTCGTTAGTGAATTACAAAAAAATCAAAATTCGGCTGGATCTTATGCAAAGAAGTTTTGTCATGTTCCTCTCAGCGTAATGAATGAAAGATAAATTCGACGTTTTATATCCTTAAATTTGTTAAACTGCGTTAGAGTTTACTAAGTAAAGTTTAAACGTAATGCAGTTTTATCATGAAAGATCATTCCTGACGATTTCTTAAATCGTGCGTGACGCACTTACTTTTATTTTTATACACTTTAAAAATAAGGAAAATGATTTTTGGTGAGAAAAATTTTTTGTTTTCAATGTGAGCGCTATAAAACTCCATTATAAATATATATGTGTTTCAACTGATATGCGAAATTTGGTTTAAATAGCTAACCCTTGGAGCTAGCTTTTTAAAAACTTTGGCACAGACAAAGTAATCTTTGCTTTCTCGTTTTACCTATTTTCATACATTGAGAATTGAGTCAGCGTTCTTATTTCCAGGGCTGCTACCCTAATAGAGTTTTTCGGAGCTCCGGTTCAAAGTTTACCTATGGTTAATGTTCCAAAAAAATTCGAATTTTTTGGTAGAAGCTCGTGGTTTGAGCCTTGGTGTGATTTTTAAAATAATGCTTGCCCGCGCCCATCTCTAATATCGATATCAGTCAATATCGATAACACAAACACGGCACTCGCGCAGTTGAACTCATGCAAAAGCAACCCTACTTATTGATGGCGGATTGACGCTTTTCTTTCGCTGACTGAATAGATTTTTTTTGCCAAAAAAAGGTGGACACCGCAAATAAATTAGTTAGCTAAAAGTGCATTTGATAGCCATAAGTTGACGCGCCGCATTTTCTTTTAGTTCTTTGCAGTGTTTGGCCCCTGCGGGTTGCGCTAGAGTTTTTTTTTTGTTACAGCTATGCGACGTCGTAGCGAGCGAAAAAAATCAACTTCGCCCGCACCAGTGCCGGCACGGCGAAGTCGCCGTTCACGCAAGGTATCAGAAAATGATAAAACGGAGGATGAGGCTATAGTACAGAACAAAAATGATGAGACTAAGGAAGAAATGCTGCAGTCGCATGTGGAAGAAATCAATGAGCGGAATGACGGGGGGAGCGTGCCTCAAGCGAGGAACATGCGGCGTCGGCGACATCGCCAGTGCGCAAAAGCCGTAGCACACGCACAACACCCAAGAAACGCACTGAGAGCAAAAGCAGCGACAAAAAGTCAGTAGAAACCATACCAGAGGAGGAGGTGGAGAATGGAACAGATCAGGCTAAGGAGGATGCGAAGGATGGAGATAAGAAGGACTGTAGAAGCCCAGGGCCTAAGGACGAAGAACCGGATACACATACCATAGAGGAAGAAGAGCCAACGCTAGACAAGCAGACGAAGGATGATGCAAATGAAGAGGACAA
Organism: Lordiphosa stackelbergi; assembly: GCA_018904235.1. Taxonomy (NCBI): domain Eukaryota; kingdom Metazoa; phylum Arthropoda; class Insecta; order Diptera; family Drosophilidae; genus Lordiphosa; species Lordiphosa stackelbergi. The sequence continues at coordinate 60,576 of JAEIFU010000710.1, read as the reverse complement.
AAGTGGACCAGCAACAGTGGAATCAGAAGAAGAGGTAAAAGTTCCTTGTGCTTCGATTAGCTTAACGGCAAATAAGGATGAGGAACATCTAAAAACAGCAAGCGATGTATTAGACATACTGACAGAGGACGTGGAAGAAAGGGACGAAGCAGCTGCAGTGGCAGACGATGCGATGGATCAACGCAGAGAAAAGAAAAAGCATAAGCCAGATGAAGAGAGCAGCCCCCCCGCGGATAAAACCCTGCCAAAGGTCGATGAGGCTACTAAGGAGAACCGCAAGGTGGACACAAATGAGCAACAGCAAGACGCCGTCGATACACCAGTCCCAGCCCCAACAACTGCAACAGTGCAGCGTTCCGTGCGCAAGCGCAAATGGCTGACGAACAAACCCAAATCAGATCGTGCCCCACCCGTGCTAGCCATCTCAACGGACTCTCTCAAGAACATCATTGCTGATGTGGTGCAACCGGTGCCCCTAAGTGATGTCCAGTTGGAGTCATCGTCGGAGGAAGAGGGCCTTGTGACTAGTGACCATGAATCTGATGAGCAGCATTCACGTTCCCGCTCACTTTCACCTCCAGCGCCAGAGCTACCATCCATCTCGGATGTAATCAAGCCGCGAAAAGAACGTGAAAGTATCGAGGAGCATAGAAACAGCCTTGATAAGGACACTAGACCGAATAAAGGCACGGGACGTACAACACCGCCAACGGCGGGCCCCCAAGTACTGATGCCGGCAGCAGCTGCAGCTACTGCTCCAGTGCCCAATAAAATTGTACGCTCTCCGAGTCCCGCCCGCAACCGGGCCAGTCATGTGCTCTACATAACCAATCTGGTACGCCCCTTCACAGTTCTACAATTAAAAGGACTGCTGGCGCGCACTGGCAAAATAGTTGAGGAAGAGGGCTTCTGGATTGATCGTATTAAATCCAAATGCTTTGTGGCATACACCACGGAGGAGTACGTATATAGAACTAACAGCTTGTGACAACTTTTTAACCTTTCACTTAAAAATTACAGCGAGGCCATTGAAACACGTCATGCCCTGCACGGAGTGCGCTGGCCAGTGTCCAATCCCAAGTGCTTAAATGTGGATTTCGGTAGTCGCACGGACATGGACCGTGCGATTCAGTCCACAAAGGATGAGGCACCCAAATATCCTCATGATAATACCAGAGATAATCAACAGTCAGGCAATGCATGGTCACGTTTGGATGCGAGTGAGAAAAAGGTAGGCGGACTCTAGACATTTTTTAGCTAAATTAACTAATTTCCTTTTTTGATAAATGTTTAGCCGGCTCGTCCCGTACGTGAATGGGATGTGGGTAAAAAGGAGCCCAACGATCGCGAGAAATCCAGCAATGATCGACGTCGAGGCAGCAAGGAGCGCATTGATTCTCGATCTCGTGACGCTGACCGATCTGGGCAGGAGCGTAAACGTTCCAGAGAACGAGAGCGAGGCAGACGCGATCGTGATCGCAGTGATCATGCGCAGGGCCGTAGCCGCAGCGGATCACCAGGTAAATCAAAGCTTTTAAATCTCAAAAACACCAACACCCACTGTTTTCTCTCATGCAGTGTCCAAATCAAAGAAGAAGGAGAATGAACCACCCATCAGGCTTTTAGATGATCTATTTCGTAAAACTAAGGGAACACCCTGCATCTATTGGCTACCCCTGACTCCGGAAGCGGTAAGTTTTGTCTCTAGGCTTCTAAACTGTACTAACTTAGTTTCCACAGATTGCCGAGAAGGAGGCCTTTCGTCAGAAACGCATTGAGGAGCACAAGCAGCGCATTAAGGAGCGGGAGGAACGTCAAAAGGAGCGTGAACGTGAAAAGGATCGCGATCGGCAGCGGGATACACGTCGCAATCGTTCCAATGAACGGCGACGTTCGCGGAGTCGGGAGCGACGACGTTACTAGGGCAGGCCACACTCGGCAACTTGAGAGAACGTGCAAAATAATCGTTGAGAGAATCCTCACGCAACTCCACATCCAAGTTGACAAACGAAAATTAAAATCATCCAACAAATACTGCAACGATACTTCAATGGGGCTCTCATCATTTTACCCTAAAACAAGAAAGAACTTCTCATTTTTCGAACGTTTTGCGTTCCCCTCACGTTGAAATATTCAACTTGAAGTGGATTAAATAACTTCAATTTGAATATTGCGCCAACGTGTTTCAGAATCCTTAATAAGATTTCAAATTTTCTCTTTTTTCACCCCCAACTCTTTTCTATTTTGTTGCCCACATATATATAGAAGAGATATATATATATACATATAACCTGATTTGATTTCTTTCCTCAAATGTAGCTTCTTACAGTGCGCGCCTTACGTCACCCGAACCACACCGTCAACAACCACAACAACAACAGCGTCAATAATGCGGCAGCAGCAACAACACTTTGGATCTTTGCTATTGGAGTCAATAACTATAACTCTTGCCGCAAGTGTCGACATTTTTCGCATTCACATAACTATATACATATTTTAATCAACAAAATAATAATTATTTGAATAATTGTATAACTAATTAATAACATTTGAAATTTAAAAGAAAACTTAGAAATACTAATTAAAAATTACACAGAAGGCAAGCTTGTGACTGTGCCAACAAATCATTGTTTTTCAAATAGCAGAAAACTCTGCTGAAGGTTCGGTTGTGAGGTTATAATTCCAAATGAAAAATGATTTACGGCTCTACTTTTTTAGGAATCGGTTAAATTTTAAACCAGCTGGGACATATTTTTGTTTAATTTTTCAAACTATCAACAGCCTGTGACTATAGTCGAATGAACCGGACCACAATTATACGTTCCCTTCCAAAAAATCCTGGTCCTTCCACTTTGAGCTCGTAAATATTTATAAGAAGTTTTCTCAGGCATGTTCTCAATTCCACTACTTTTTGAAAATTTAATCGAACGCAATTCCGCTTCGGTTTCGTTTTTGTGTTCTCAATTCCGAATAAAGCTCTCTTGTTACTTTTTGCAAATCACTGAACCAAGCCAGAATGGCACTAGATCAGCGATGGCACTTGGTTCCTCCCCGGGGGCGAAAACATTTTGCTATTCACACGTATTTGACCCGAACGCTTGTCGAAGCAGAGACCAAAAGAGCAGAAAGGCGTCATTCGCTCGACAGAGTTCGAAGCAAATTCACGGAGCTTTCCCAGCCAGCAATTTAGCAAACGTTATGCAAACCAAGCTTAAAGCAAGATTGCTTTTGCAAGCGTTGTCGTATTGCAGCATTCGACATTTACAAAACACTTGCTAAAGTAAGCTATTTCCGCTGACCGAGAGAAAATTTTGAGGTAGACAAAAAAGGTAAATTTAGCAAAGGTTCGAGGAAATCAATGTGTATCTCATTCTCGTTGTCTTTGTTGAAGAGCGAACAAGTGAACCCATTTTTCTTTAAAAAAAAGTAAATGCAGGCTTAAATTTTCATTAAATGTCAACAGCAATAAGATTAGGAAAAAATTAAGAAAGCAGATTATATACGATTTTCAACCTAAAGGGCAAGGAAATTTAGGGACAGACATGCATTCGAGCCTTCACTGTCGCCACTGCCATTCGTCATAAGTAAAAATTCTTACTTGCAGTTTAAAGTCAACTATTTACATTTATATTTAAATTCTATTACAGAGACTTTCACTCTCATATTAAGAAAGGAAGAGGACTTTGTATTTCCCATTAAGGCAGGGAAAACGCTAATTTAATTTAATTTTCTTGAATAATAAAAATAACCAACCAGAACACTCACAAAATAAATGTTTAAAACGCTTTCTAATTTCACTTACAATATGTGTTTTGTAACCGTATTTACAAAGCTTGTTTTGCAAGCGACTTTTTGAAGCTGATAAAGATGGGTGCGTTTCGATTATTTATTACCTTATTTGATGCGTTTTATAAATGTCACAGCAGCGTTTTATAAGCGTTTTGCTTATATGTGAACGCTTACAAAACGAATGTTTTTATATGAAATTGTTTGCTGGGTTTATTTTCGCACTCTAATACACTCTCATGTTTGGGCCTCGCTCTAGCTGGCCATCGCTGCACTAGATTCACAAGAGAGAAATCAGAATTCCAAACGAAACGATCGAAAATGTAACAGTCGGAAATGAGGAGACTCTCTTTTAGATTTCACTCTTCGTTTTCGTTGGCACAGCCAAAATCAGGACACATTAAAGAAAAATCTTTAAGAACTAGAATACAAATTCAACTTCACTTAAAATTTCTAAATTGCACACTGATTTTAGGAAAATTCACTTTATATACATTGTACATCTAGCAACTGAAAAAGTTCGTAATTTTGCAACTACATTTCATTCCACCGACAATCAAGCATTACTTTTCAAAACGAAATTTGTTTTTCGTTTTGGTGTTGCGAGAACATAATCAATTCCACTTTCGAAAAGTTGTCGTGGAATAACATGCCTGTTTATTACTATGTAACAACTTGACTTTTGCTATATTTCCCTTCTCTGGCTATGATTTGTTATACAAAACAACAAACTTAAGGGCAATTTGTTGTATTTTCTAGATAGCTCCTATGTGTACGATAAACTTACAAGTTACTTTATTATATGTTAGCTTATGAGCTAAGATAAGTGCTATCTAGAACAGAGTTCCCTAACGATATCCCGGGGGCACGAACTTACTTGCCAATTCTTACCGAATGCTTGCCGAAGTCAACCTTCATTGTGTGTTAGAGAGAGACACAGCCACGTTTTGGCGCTCTGATCTAGAAGATAAGTTGGGACCTGTTGGAGGAGAACAACATATCATTTATAATTAAGATTAGTTAATCGTTCAAATGAAACTGTAACTGAAATGTAGTCGCCGCTTAAGCAATGGAAACTGATTAGCAGGCCCAATTCTCTCCTCCTTCATTGCCCTTGAGATTTCATTCTAATTGCTTTCATCGACTAAACTCATAGCTTTGGGCAACGACGTCTGTAAGCAGCGAGTTTGGTTGGCAACGCACACTCAAAGGATATAAGGGCAGCAACTTGGCAAATAAGTTCAAAGATTTGACTCCCACAGGGCCCTTATAACATGCATAATAATAGCTTGGGTTGTATTGCACTACTTAGATAATATAAGCTCAGCTAATGAAACAGCAAAGAGTGACTAACAGTATCAAAATACTACAAAAATCCGTATAAAGGACAACAGTTTATATTTTACATAAGAACCCTTTTATCACGAAAGATGTAAACTCTCATGTTCCTGTTTTTGCTCGAATCAAAATCTACCAAGATTTAGCAATCATCTTTTTTTTATTTGTCGAATTGATTGTCTCATATAGGTTGATTATAAATTTGGGCATTTGCGCAACGGTCACACCGGCAGGGCTGGAAAGGCACTAATAGTAGGTTGGCAGCACCTCTGCACTCGGCTATTTACTGTTATGTTTATTGCGCAATCCACAGTTTACCAGCTACTGGCGCCAGCTGTGAAGTAACTAGCCATGAAAGCAAATTCTCAAACTTTGCCGTTCGGATTCGGCGTTAAACTGTCCATTTCTCGTGTGCGAAACATTTAAAGCACAAACGCCAAGAGATTGAGAGAAGCTTGGCTTTTGGCCCCTTTGGAGTTGTATAGCCAATTTTACATTAACATTAACATTTTTACAATGGATTGTCCGCATAGTACTGTTTCGAGGATCAAAACCAGACTTTGTTGATTTTACACTTCAACACGATTTGGAAGTTTTTATATTTGTACCATGTCTGCCGAATAAACACTTATATCTAGACGAGAAGGAATTTAAGGGGTACTTAATTCTCAATATAAAATATTTTGAAAACACTTTGTGTTAACAATTGTATGATTTTTTTAGATGATAAACCACTATGAATACAAAAGTGTACAAAAGTACAAAACAAAAATTGTTTGAATCAAACTCTTTTTGCTTTATGGGCTGTTAAAATGAATCAGATACGCTTTGAATCGGATTTGTCTAAGAAACTCTGAATTTGTTTTAAATTTGCCAAACCGAGATTTAAAATTTGAGCACTTGGGTAAGCCATCGATTGTTTTTTCGATGAAATACTTGCAGTCGAAAAGCGATACTTTAGTAGTTCAATCCGATACTAGTTCGCACTTGACTTTGGCTTCAATAGTTTATTTATAAATGACAAAATATTGACTTAATTGACTGTTTATTTGGAGTGTAAAACCGAAATTTGTAACTTTTAGTTTTACTGCTATTGTTTGTATGTCAATTGCCGGCTCTAGTTCTTTGAACTAGTTCCACCCTGAACTTTACAATTTTCTTTTAACAAATCATTTCATTACTAACTCGAGAATATAAAAAATGTGGTCCGACACAATTCTTATAGTTTTCATATCCATATGTACGGCATTTTTGGGCGAGGGGCTCACCTGGGTTTTAGTATATCGCACGGATAAATATCAGAAGCTGAAGACCGAGGTGGAGAAGCAGAGCAAGAAATGTAAGTACGTGACAATTTTACGAGTGTCATCATTATTTAATTAATGCACACTTTAGTGGAGCGTCGCAAGGAAATCCATGGTGATTCGCTGGACAAGTCAATCAAAGAAGAAAATCGAGCGCGATGAGGAGAAGCTGAAGAATAATAATCGCGACCTGTCGTTGGTCAAAATGAAGTCGATGTTTGCCACGGGATTCGCTTTTACCGCACTGCTGAGCATGTTCAATAGCATCTTTGATGGACGCGTTGTGGCCCAATTGCCCTTTACACCCATCTCCTGGATACAGGGACTGAGTCATCGCAATTTGTCGGGTGATGATTACACCGACTGTTCCTTCATCTTTCTGTATATTCTGTGCACCATGTCCATACGTCAAAATATACAGAAAATGTTGGGCTTTGCACCTTCACGGGCAGCCAGCAAACAGGGCGTGGGACTCTTTGGTCCGGCTCCGGGACAATTTAAATAGAGAAATTTAACTAAAATGATTTGTGTTGTGCAAGAATATAATAAAATTGCAATTTGTTTTAATTATGTCGTGCGATCTCTTTTATTACCTTATCAAAAAATTAACAAACTTTACAGTTAACAATTAGCTGAGGATATTATTCAACTCTTGCATGGGTCTGTCGACAATCAAACGATCAAAAGTCAGGCGGGACAAGTCGATTGTGCGAAACTGTCCATCCATAATTAGTTCGGAAATGGCCCGACCCACAGCCAGCGAATGCTGCATGCCATGCCCACTGAAACCAGTAGCTAAATACAAATTGTGATAATAGGGATGGGGACCCAGTATACCATTATCATCAAAGACATTGTAACCATAGAAACCAGTCCAACTCTCGACAATTGAGGCCGATTCGAAAGCTGGTATACGTTCCCTAAGCTTGGGTCTAATTTGCTGTTCGAAATATGAAGGATCTATTTCATCGCTCTCTCCATGGGGATCCTGATCGATTGCATCCTGTCCACATATGTAATTTCCACCCAAGCCATCGCGTCGTATGAGTGTGCCCGAAGAATCCACAATTATTGGCATGCCCATGCCTGGTGCTCTTTGATCCTCTGTACTGATGGCATACATATAACGCTTCCGTCTGGCAATGGGTAGCGGGATTCTTAGCATGCCCGGTCCCAGGCCAATTTGAGCCAGGCGACCAACCTGTTCCGAACTGGCACCGGCTGCTATAACACATAGAGCGAACTTAACCGAGCGGCGAGTACCATCCTTTAGTTGTATCACCACCTGGTCGAGGCTGTTATAGCTGGCGCTATCGTCAGCTACCACGGTGATATCTGGTTGATTCTTAAACACAAAGTCCACCATTTCGCCATTAACATAATGTGCCCCATAGCCGGTGGCCTGTTGCCGTAAGTATGCGAGTAGAGCCCATGAATCGAATGAGCCTTCCTTTTCCAGACCATGGCAGGCCAAGGTAATGCCCTGCGTATTCAGCCAGGGGAAACGTGAGGCGAGGCGGGCTGGTGTAAGTAGTTCATTGCGGGCACCCAATTCGTTTTGCAAATTGGATGTTTGCTTCAAAGTCTCCGCCTCCTCTTCAGTGCTGGCCAACATTAAGTGGCCATGAGGCGTGAAATTAAAGGGTATTTGGGAAGTGCTCGTTCGCTGTTCGTTGGCTTGGCGGAAGAATTCAGCAGCAAACAGCGACATTTCTATATTCTCGGGCATTGAGAATTGCGGACACAAACCGCCCACCGAGACGGGTAGGGAGGATTTCGAATACTGAAGATTAAAACAAAGATTACAATCACTCTTCAGACTTCGGCCTACTCGCACTTACCGTATCATCTTTCTCCACCACAACCACATTGAGGCCATCTCGTGCCTTTTCCTTCAGCCAATAGGCTATGGAGCTACCCACCCCGCCACCACCTATGACCAACACATCACAGTGGGTTTGGAATTCATCTCGATCTGCTGCTGCTTTGTCGCCCTCGAATTTAAATTTACTTTGAAATACAGTGCGCTCCGACACATCCTCTGGTAAGGGCTCCTTGGGCACAAAGAACTGTTTAATTTTGCGCATATCATTGCCTAGTAATCTGAAGGTTCTTCGTATGGGATGTTTGTCATCGGGATCAACGGAATCATTGCTGTCGCCACCTCTGGTAGGAGGAGGTGATGTGGGGCTAGCGCTACTAGCAGAGTAGGAACGACGCTGGAGTACGCGCACAACATGTCGGTAACGTAACATCTTTGACTAATATTAATTTTAATTTACATTCCTTAGTTTTAAAAATAAGCTCTTTTATAATGTCAGCGAAACATTATGACCACCAAATGGAACTAGTTCCATGTGTGTGCAACTTACATTGCGTAGTGGAAGCTGAAATTTTCGACGAAATGATCTTAAAAGATTGAACTTTACGCACATAATTTAAAAAGCAACAAAAAAATTTATACGATATTGATAATCTAAATCAAAGTCGAAAAATATTTCAACTTTTTCGTTTTTTAATTATAGAAAAAACACTTGTAATTGGATTTGACCCAATTTCTGCATAGAAGTATATATAAGTACCAGATAACTAAAAAAATTAATATATCTTGATATGTCTAATGGTTTACGAGATATTGACTCAAGCAGTTTTTGAACTTGACTGCCCACCCTGTCGAGGATTTTCAGTCAATCTGACTACCCTCACCGATTTTTCCATCTATTTTACCTCCTCTTTAGATTCAATACTTAAAACAAGTAAATAAAAATAAAAAATTTAATTAATTAAAAATCTAATTTTTTTAACATAATACAATTTACCTTCAGTGCTTCTAAGAGTATGCTACACATTTTAACACATTCAAATTGGCTCTGTATAAAAATAGTTTACCTCAGAGTGCATGTGTCATATTCCGAAGTTTAGAAAAAAAGCATACTTCTAGGCTGACTGTATAACAGAACATGGTTGATTTAAAATGGGAATATAATTTTAAATGCGATATTATACAAATTCAAAGCAAAACCGCGCAAAAGCGCATACCTACAGCTATAGTACATTATTCAAAGAAAATAATAAGCAATATTGCAAGCAAATTAAGAGGGGTACTTCTGGGTACTCTTAACACAAAGTAGCCAAATGTAAAAAAAGCACCAAAATTTTAGATTTTTTTCATTTTTTAAGTAAACGCTTTCGAATGGAAACTTCTTGATAATTTTTTATGGCAATCTAATGCAAAGACGAAAATAAGAAATCAAATTGCGGCAGCTGTTTCTTTTCTAACTTTGACTATTATTTTTTTTTTTTTGCATAAATTTTAAGAAAAATCAACTTTGAACGGCTGCCATTTAAAAACTGTTTTGTAAAAATGTTCCAAATTTTGCCATAAAATAGCTATATGTATTCAAAATCATTGCCGACTTCCGTTTTATCCAGTTTCCCAAACAAAAAATTGGGACTTTTGGCCAAAATTTCGGGCTGCTGGCCCAGTGTGCACCGAAGCAATGGAATTGAGAAAAGACTTTATTGAAAAATAGCAGAATTGTATTGTGTCCCACCATGATACAACTATATAAGGTATGGTATTCCGAGTTTATCGAGTACTGACAGCTTTTGCTAAAATCGAGAGAGAGAGAGAATAAAAAAAACCAATCACCCTCAGATATACAAACAGAATAATAAATTAGAAACAAAATATATGCTTTAATAAATTTTTTTTTTTAATGAAATAACGCAAACTTTGTCTTCGTCGGAGACATCAACTGCGTTCTTCATTAAATCAGCAATAAAATCCAGCGTTCCAGGCTGAACGTCCAACTTCTGCGACCACTCACTCCCGCAATGTCCGCTCGCTAGGCAAAGGAATTCCCTTTTTTAACAGATGTCTATACGCACGTGGCCCAGCAGCATGAAGACAAATTCCATAGGACACATCTTCTGGATTCCATTTTACACGTTTCCCTTCACTTACCAATTACGGACAAAGTCCGTAGATTATTCAAGACGTTGCATAAACGAAAAATAAATTTTCTAAGGCAGCATTCTCTTTTTCCAACTCGGAAACCTTGATTTTTAAGCGCAAATTTTCTAACGCTATGCCACAGTCCACGACTTCTTTCCTGAAATTGCATTCACATCAAATAAATAATTCATCAAAGTAAAAGCTAAGATACACTTACTCAGTTTGCGAACTGAAGTTTTTTGTGTTGGACATAAATTGCGACAAAATATGTAGAATTTTGGACACTACTCTTTCGGAATACATTTTAAAAGAAGCCTGCGACCATTCTTATCGCCTTCTGTTGAACGAAAGTCACTTTCCGTAAAATGCTTTTGGCAAATTTTACTAAAGGGTGATTTTTTAAGAGCTATAGGAAAGTTTTTAAAAAAAAAACACATAAAATTTAGAAAAATGCATGAAATCTTTATTTAAATCGATAGTACGGTCCATATAATTTAATGTTTGAAGATTAGTTCATGCAAATGTTGACCGTGACTGCGCCTCAAATGGTCCATCCGCTTAGTCCAATTTTGGCATACTCTTTCCAACATTTCGGCCGGTATCTCACGATTAAATGTTTCAATGTTGTCTTCCAATGCGTCAATTGAAGCGGGCTTGTCTGTATAGACATGAGCTTTAACATAGCCCCACAAAACATAATCTAAAGGCGTTAAATCGCACGATCTAGGCGGCCAATTGACCGGTCCCGAACGTGAAATAAAATGTTCACCGAACTCGCCTCTCAATAAGTCCATTGTTGCGCGTGCTGTGTGGCATGTGGCACCGTCTTGTTGAAACCACATGTCATGCAAGTCAAGCTCTTGCATTTTGGGCAAAAAAAAGTTGGATATCATCTCACGGTAGCGCTCACCATTCACAGTTACGTTACGATTCGCATCATCTTTGAAGAAGTACGGTCCAATGATGCCACCAGCCCATAAACCGCACCAAACTGTGACTTTTTCTGGATGCATTGGTAGCTCTTGCAATGCTTCTGGCTGATATTCACTCTAAAATCGACAATTCTGCTTATTTACGTACCCATTGAGCCAAAAATGAGCTTCGTCGCTGAACACAATTTTTCGGTAAAAAAGTGGATCTTCGGCCAACTTTTCACCAAAAATTCTACGTTGCGATAGGTCGTTCGGCTTCAATTCTTGCACCAGCTGTATTTTGAAAGGCTTCACACCTAAATCCTTCCGCAAAATTTTCCACGTTGTTGAGTAACAGAGGCCCAATTGCTGCGAACGGCGACGAATCGATAATTGATGGTCATCATTAACACTGGCCGATACAACTGCGATATTTTCTTCAGTTCGCACTCTACGTAAGCGTGTTGGTGGTTTAATGTCCAACAATGTAAATTTGGTGCGAAATTTAGTCACAATAGCCCGAATAGCCGCTTCAGTGGGTCGATTAAACTGACCATAAAATGGAAGAAGCGCGCGATGAACTTTCTTAACAGAGCACGCATTTTGATAATTAAATTCAATAATTTGTAAGCGTTGTTCGTTTGTAAGACGATTCATGGTTAAATTATAGACCAAACTGAAGATGTTTGACAGTGAAACAAAACACGAAACGTGCGTGAGCTGTTTAAACCAGTGTTGCCAAAAAGATAATAGCTAAAAAATCACCCTTTATATTGTGTAAGTAAAACACCGGTTGAATTTGACCACACTTTTCTTATTTCTTCATCTTTTGGGGCACGTCTCAATATAATGTTCGATACTTTACATCGAAATACGCAACAGTATTGGCTCGACATTTTCACAAATTATAAATAAATCCCGTCGGCAAATAAAAAAATCGTGCGAACACAACCTTTTCAATCAAATGACAGCAACACAATGAAAATTTGGAGTCCCGACAAGAGAGCTCTCTCAGAGAGCACCTTACCTTATATAGTTGTATCATGTGTCCCACATTCTCTAGAGAGCTTTGTTCAATTAAAGCAACTTATATTGTTTGAGACATTATTTTATTCTAACTAAATCACTTCTGAAAATACAATTACATTGTTTCACGCAATTTTTATACACTTTAAAAGTGTATTATAATTTGGCTTAGAAGTTTGAGACGCATAGAAGGAATCATCTCCGATCACTTATAGTATTTTCAAGTTTATTTTGCTCTCTGGTTTTATTTTGATTTGTGTTTGCTTAATAAAGATAAAGACAAATTTTCTAAAAAAAAACAGCAATTAATAAAATAAAAAATTTCTAAAATTATGCATGGCTTTCTCCAAGTGTGCCATGATTTCCATACGAGCAGTCGCTTGCAGATCTAGTACAGAGGCGGCCACCTACAGCTCATATGAGCCGAAGTCAGTCGTGTTTTTAAGCAAACGCGAGCGGAAGTTATGGTTGTGTGAGCACTGCATTGCAAGTAAAACGCGTGTTGTCTGGAGAGAGCTCTCTTGTTCACCAACACAAGCGCACTTTTTTTCCTCTCCATTTGGCCGCCTCTGATCTAGTATCTCCGCCTGCTCTCCATTGGCGGCCATCTTAGCTTTCTCCTTGCTTTGTCCAGAATGCTCATTTCAGTCGGGGAATTATTAGATGGTCTTAAATTTGCTTCGAGCATATTGAGGCTAATGATTAAAACGGTTCTCTTGGGCAAAAGTCACCAATTAGTCGGAACACTTCATGGGTGGTTCTTCAGTATGAGTGAGAAGGTGACTTTTTAACTGGCTTTTGCGTGTGAAACTATTTGAGCAGTGTGGGCACTCGAAGGGTCGATGTTCAGTATGAGTTCGGAGGTGATTCTTTAGATTGCCTTTTTGCGTAAAGGACTTTGAGCAGTGGGTACATTGAAACGGTCGCTCTCCAGAATGAATGCGAAGATGATCCTTCAGACGGCCCGAATTTTTAAAGGACTTTGAGCAGTGTGTACATTTGTAAGGTCGCTCACCCGTATGAGTTCGAAGGTGTTCCTGCAGATTGCTGTAATTATTAAAGGACTTTGAGCAGTGAGGACATTCGTAGGGACGCTCTCCAGTATGAATTCGGAGGTGTTCCCTTAGATTGCGTGGTCTTTTAAAGGACTTGGAGCAGTGTGGGCACTCGAAGGGTCGATCTTCAGTATGAGTTCGGCGGTGATTATCTAGATGGCCTTGTAGGATAAAGGACTTTGAGCAGTGGGAACACTGAAACGGTCGCTCGCCAGTATGAGTTCGAAGGTGATTCTTTAGATGACCCCCCTTGGAAAAGGTCTTTGAGCAGTGCGAGCATTCGTAGGGTCGCTCACCAGTATGAATGCGAAGGTGTTCCTTCAGATTGCCTCTAGTAGTAAAGGTCTTAGAGCAGTGTGGACATTCATAGGGTCGCTCTCCAGTATGAGTTCGGAGGTGTTCCTTTAGAATGCGTCCAGTTTTAAAGGACTTGGAGCAGTGTGGGCACTCGAACGGTCGATCTTCAGAATGAGTTCGGAGGTGAATATTTAGACTGACTTTTTGTGTAAAGGACTTTGAGCAGAGGGAACATTGAAAAGGTCGCTCCCCAGAATGAGTTCGAAGGTGATCCCTCAGACGATCCGCATTTTTAAAGGACTTTGAGCAGTGCGGACATTTGTGGGGTCGCTCATCCTTATGAATTCGAAGGTGTTCCTTCAGATCGCCTCCATTATTAAAGGACTTGGAGCAGCGCGGACATTCGTAGCTCAGCTCACCAGTATGAGTGCGAAGATGATTCTTTAGATTGCATCTAAAATGAAAGGACTTCGAGCAGTGTGGGCACTCGAAGGGTCGATCTCCAGTGTGAATTCGTAGGTGACTCTTTAGATTGCCTTTTTGCGTGAAGGACTTTGAGCAGTGGGAACATTGAAAAGGTCGCTCCCCAGAATGAGTTCGAAGGTGAACCTTTAGATTGTTTTTTAGGGTAAAAGTCTTTGAGCAGTAAGAACATTCGAAGGGTTCTTTACCAGTTTTTGGAATTTCGCTAGGGCTTTCGTCTCCCGATAAAAATTCGAGTTCTTCATTTTTGATTTCCTCCTGCTGGCTTGGCCCAGCTTCGATATTCAATGTTCCCAAAACGGTTGTTGTTTCGTTCTGTTTCAATAACTGAAGACTCTTTTCAAATCGCCGCTTGAAATGAAATGCAACTGTTGCCAATGCCAAACAGCAGTGGCATATTCCCGCAGGCTGCTCCTCTTCTGTTTTGACTTGGCGGCCAGTTATCTCCTCTATTATGACTATCAAGTTTTGTCCCTCGTCGGAGTAGGCGTCGGTGAATATGTTCAGAAACGTGGCGTCTGTACCAGATCCCGAAGTGGCCATGCAAACGCAGCATTGCTTGGCCACCTTTAGTCCCTTTGCTCTCCGATTCATTCCACGGCGGAATCTTTGTTAACTACGAATGTAAGTAACAAATGGCGACAAGTGCTTAAAAAATAAACAATCTTTAACTTTTAAGTTGCTTGTATGACCGTAGGTGAAAAGTGCATAAATGCCGAATTGAACTAGTTCCAATCATGGTGGAATTATACCAGGTGAAGTCATTGAAGTAGGCTGCCTCATTTTTTGTGAAAAACGCTCAGTAGCAAAGGGGATCCAAAATTAGAATTGAATTGATTTTGATTTAATTCATTTACAAAAAAAAAAAGAATTGATTTTGTATAAATTGAAATGAAGTAGAAAATTTGTATGTTCACTCATTTGATTTAAATCTGAATTAACTTAGCTTCAATAAATTTGTCACATTTTCCAGTTTAAAATAACTAATATTATAGTTTAACTTATCTAAATACGTTACAGAAGATAGCAAACTAGACGCCATAGAGTTTTATTAATTTATTAAATACAATACTAATTGTATCTTTGTTGCTCTCTGTATCTGTTGCTCCAATTTTGCGGCTGCAGATAAGGACTTTCTTCTGAACCGGAAAGTGTGGGACTCAGTTCGCGAAATTCTACGCTTATTAGAATCAGCGAAGGTGGACACAACTAAACTTAAAGCCGAAAATCTTGTTTCCATTCCATTTCTATACACTGCTAATTGGAAATATCAAAAAATTCGTCCTCTCTTGCGAAATCGTTTGTTTAGGAAATTGAAAAGCGGGAGAAATCCTGTTTTGAAAACAATGCTTTTCTATGTGGCATATTTATTGACTCTAGGTATAACGTAACGCTAAGTACTGAGCAAAAAAAAAATGGTATCTATCTTTTACTTAATATTTCTGCACAAATTTCGCCGTTTGCTGTTCAATCACTGCTTAATGATGAATGCATTTCAAATTCTGGTTCATCTGAATGCGCAGACGAAGTTGAGGCATATGTGATTTTGCAGAAAAAAATTCTTGGATATAATAACACATCAATTTTGTTAACAAATAAGCAACTGGATTCCATTATCACTTTTCTCGCACTTAAACGTGTTCGAAAACATGAAACATTCTTAACTGGTGGTCAGAATCCTCCACAAAGTTCCCAGAATTGTAGGAGATTTCAAAAGTCTTTCTCATCAGTATTTGTTAAAAAATTAAATCATGGTGACTGCAAAAGCGAGAAAACTTGATTTGTTATGATTATTTTTAATTTTTTTTAATTTCTCGTTATTTGAAATAGATACTAGACAGCAACGGGTCCGAAGTATCTAAGGCTCAGCTTTCAAAACCGCAGCCATGTGCTTATCTGCTGATTTTGTAGCTAAACCTCCAGCAACTCTTGTACATACAAGCAAAGGCAACGAGTTATTATTAACTTATTAAAGCTCTGTCGTCAACTTTTGTTTTTGTTGAGAGCTAGCATTCTCATAGCACTTTTGGAGGACCACCTCTATTCATAGAGCCACAATTTACTTCGACGTCAATTACTATGTTTTTATCAAGCATTTAGAAGGCTTATTTTTAATTCTAAGTGTTTTCGCCCTCAATTTGTCCATTTCCTTTTAAAATATTTGACAAAAGCGCATACCTTTTTGTTTACTTGTCTTTCGGAGGTTTTAATTAGGTGGTTTTCGCAAATTTTTTTGCAGTATATGCTGTTTGACTGAAAAATGTCTAACAGCTTTGCATGTTCAAACGTATATGCATCTGGAAAAAGGCGATTTTTTCGAGAAAAAGCAAGTTAAAGCAGCCAAATTTAGTTGCATATTATTCTAGACACTTTAGTTAGTAACTCCACATTTAAAAGCTTGAGCACTTTGGAGTGCCTTGAGAGTTCTACTCCACGAAACAAAGCTAAACTTGCTAACAAAATTCTTAAAAATACACATGCATAAAACACGTTACACAAGGACAAAAACAAACGAAATTTACAGATATGTTATTAGACTCTTGTTTTACATACCTAAACTACGATTTTCCATCATTTAAAGATGTATTTTTATTTTTATGTGGCCAACGTAAGCAATCAAACTTGAGTAATGTGTTTCAATGAATTGTACACAATGCTAACAAGTGCGTAATCATCTGACTTACTCTCAACAGTGTGACAGTAAAAAATCTTATCAATTGATTTTTTGATTAATTGGAGTATTATAAACATAAAAATAAAGGTTATTTTAAAAAACAGAACAACATTTTTTTTGGGTTTATGCCAAAAAAAAAACGAAAAAAAACCCAATGTGCATGGTTCCAATTAATTTTTGAGGAACTGGTCGGATGATTTAATTATGTTGCAAAAAGGACAACTAAGAGAGCTTATGCACAGCAAATTAGGCAGAAACAAACTTGTGTTTGCTCGTAGGGCTAAATTATATGAGTAGCGTTTTGGTGGAGTTCACTAAACTGGTTCATTAGTTCTAGGGTTGTCATGCATATCGCATTGTTTGGCATCAGCTGTGTGTATAGTTTTAATAATAATGGGCCTATTTACCAGCGGGACCGGCAAATCGTTAATCTGGCGACATCTTCTCGATTTTAGCAAAAATGTAACTCAAAAGAAAGTAAGCTACTGCCAAATGGCCACCGCCCTGCGGCCCAAAAAAGCGAAATCAACCAGGAAGGAGGTGGGTCAATTTGTGTTCCTCTTTACATAACTCCAGGAAATATCACCTTCTTTTTTCTCAGTCTCAATATTTCTCCGATGCCAAGAGAGTGCGCACTTTGGGTGGCAAGGGCGGCGATGGTTGTGTCTCATTCCTGCAGCTGTGGTGCAACGAACGTGCTGGACCCGATGGCGGAGACGGTGGGAACGGCGGTCATGTCGTATTCCAGGCCTCCAACGATGTGCGCAACTTTAATCATGTGGACAGCATGTTGCGTGCTGAGGAAGGGGAAAGTGGCGGTTCCAAGAATTGTCATGGCAAAAATGCCAAGCATGCGATCATCAAGGTGCCCATTGGAACGGTCATACGCAATGCCCAGGGCCGCATTGTGGGTGATCTGGGGCAGGCAGACTTGATGTTTGTGGCGGCACGTGGTGGGGCTGGTGGGAAAGGTAATCGCTTTTTCACCACCGACAGAGAGACCAGCCCCAAAGTGTGCGAGCATGGGCCAGCTGGAGAGGATCTAAGCTATACATTAGAATTGCGCAGCATGGCCGATGTGGGTCTGATTGGCTATCCGAATGCAGGGAAAAGCACATTGCTAAATGCTCTGACGCGTGCCAAGCCCAAAGTGGCGCCCTATGCCTTTACCACCCTGAGACCGCATCTGGGCACAGTGCAGTATGACGATCACGTGCAGTTAACCATAGCAGATCTGCCGGGGCTGGTGCCAGACGCACATCTTAACAAGGGTCTGGGCATACAGTTTCTAAAACATGCCGAAAGATGCACCTTATTAATGTTCGTGCTGGATGCCAGTGGGGATGAGCCATGGGTGCACTATGAACAGCTAATGCACGAGCTGAAACAGTTCGGCGGAAGCCTGGCCCAGCGTCCCCAACTTGTGGTGGCCAATAAAATTGATGTGGCCGGCAGTCAATCCAACTGCGACGAACTTAAGCGCAGACTTCCTGAAATACCTGTCCTGGGCATTAGCGCTAAAATGGGACACAACTTGTTCCAGCTCTTAAGTTTGATTCGTTCCAAATATGATCAAAATACAAAGAATACAATAAATTAGTTTACAATTTTGTATAAGCTTTAACCTTATGAACTAGACAAGTTCCTTATCCTACAGTCCTTCCTCCGAAGTGGGCAGCCAGAAGGCCATATTGGTACAGGCCGAGGCTAGCATCATGTACTTGGGATTGAATTGTACGCACTGCACAGGACCCGGATGATCGCCGTTGAGGACAGACACCTTATTGCCCGTATCCGCATTCCAGATGTGCACGCGTCCATCGGTGCTGCCAGAAAATATGAACTGCGAGTCGGGACTAAAACTGGCCTCGATAGCGATGCCCTTGTTATTCGGATAGCCGGTGAATGTTTGCAATGGTGTGCCATGGAAGGCATCCACCAGTCGTATGACCGAACCATTTGTACTGATCAAAATGGTTTTGCCATCCCTCGAAAACTTCAGTCCAGTCCAGTCGCACTCCTTTTCCTGATTCAGCTTGAATGTCACGAACGGACCCTTGTCAAACGAGCGCAAGTCGTACAGTTTAATGCTCTCCGAGTTGACTCCGGCTGCGAAGATCAGGCCCTCCGGATCGTAGGCCGCAATGGGGCGCCCAGATAAATGCATCAGACCCTGGCAATTGGGAGACCGCAAGTCCCACAAACGCAGCGTCTTATCCAATGACCCGGACAGAAATGTATCCTCCACCGGTGAGATGCACAACGAGATTACCTTTTTGGTATGGCCAGGAAAGTAGCGCAAGTATTTGTTGTCATGCAGGCTTAGATATCGTATGGTGTCGTCCACTTTGGTTGAACTGTGTATGGCCGTGTTGTTGGCATGAGTGAAATGTATCAGATCCACTCCATACTTCTTTGAATTGACGGTCCTAGATTGTGTCCCCTTCTCACAGTCGTAAATAACAATCTGGTCGTCCTCGCTGCAGGAAATTAAGTGTTCGCCATTGGGTGCAAAATCAATGGCATTGATTTTGTCCGTATTCTCACGGAATATTTTCGCCACCTTGAAGCTCCGCACCACCGAATCAATTAGCTTGATCTTCATTGCGTCCCATAAAATTAGTAAAATTCGGCTAAAATTGTTTAATTTTCACGATATGTTGATGTATCGTGCTTCGCTAGGGATGGGAGGCGTTGGCGTGACGCTTGTGGCGTTAGAGATGGGCAACTATGGCGATAGCTATTCGAGATGAGCAGCCTCGGTAACGTAACCTACTACGTTATGCACAAAAATCTGATATTCAAAAACATTGGACCTGTTCACCAGCATTCATCAACTAACGCTTTGATGAAATTTTTAGGTAAAAATGGTAGCTATCGTTTTGATTTTAACTCTCTGTAGATTCATAATTTAAGTTTTGAAGAATCCTACAGCGGACTCAGCATACAACGTCAAAAATTCGGTAGAGTTCAAACAACGCACGAACAATACATATATATGTGACGATGAAAAGTTAATATCTTTCGATGTAGTCTCTTTATTCCCGAGCATACCCGTAGAACTAGCTTTGGAGACTATAGGACAAAAATGGACAAAAATACAGAAGTATACGAAAATAACTAAACAGCTATTTATGGAAATATTAAGATTCTGTATAGTAGAAAATAGGTATTTTAAATTTGAGGACCAAATATACACGCAATTAAAGGGAATGCCAATGGGATCTCCAGCATCCCCGGTTGTAGCGGACATCGTGATGGAGGAACTCCTGGACAGCACAATCAACAAACTCAAGTACCCTCCAAGATTACTTACGAAATATGTTGACGATCTATTTGCCATCACAAAAGAGGACGAGGTTCAGAACACACTTGACGCATTAAACTCTTTCCACCGAAATTTAAAATTCACCATAGAACTGGAAATGGATGACTCTACAATAAACAGACATGGCAACCAACTTAAAATTAAGTGGTACACCAAACATCCCAAGAACATGGTGATAAATACAGCAAAGAGTTGTATTCAACGGATGCTGAACATAAGTGACGAATTTTATCACGAAGAGACGATATCGGAAATAAAACAAATTTTGACAGACAATGACTTCCCAAGGAACATCATAAAATCTCTAATAGACAAGAACGGAAAAACAACAACTAAAAATAAACAACAACCCAAAATTTACAAGTCGCTCACATATGTTCCACAACTTTCAGAACGTTTCGCCCATTCTGACTGCTACAATAAGCAAGATATACAGCTAGCCAGACAAACCAAAGAACACAATGAAGAACTTTTTCAATAAGACGAAGTCCAAAGTGACACATTCGATAGGACAATGTGATATACAAGATTCCCTATAATGGATGGAAAAACAAAAAATTTACGGTACAACAAAACTAAACTTAGACTAGGATATCTCAACACAAATCAGCTAACAAAACCACCATCAAAAACGCGCTGACCTTCGGGAGCGCCCCCGAATTTTGAAGCAACAACAATCCTACAACAAGAAAACCACTACAGCAAACGCTTCACTCTTGAGATGTTGTATATTATAGACACACACACTGGCAAAAGGCTTAACTACAAATCGGACACAGAGAACTGCGCGCACCTATACAGACACTTACTGACCAAACAATAACTCAGTATCCAACTCCACGCCGAACGGAACAGACTTGTAAAAAAATGTATGTAAAAAAGTTTGTGTTTTTTTTATTAAGTCAATGTTACATTGTAATTGGAAATTGTTTTGTAGTGTCCCTGAAGATGGTTGCCGAGGAGCAACCGAAATATATTGGAAAAACAGCATACACATCTGTGTGTTTTACTTGACCTCGAGCCCGCAATACTCAAATTCCAAAATGACAAAAATTAGCAATCATACTTGCACTTCACATTCGTTCACCTCAACAATTGAACTAGATCCATCGATTTTTTCGTCATCGATTTGTGCTGGTGAACACGGTTAGTATTTTTTAAGTATGTAATCTGTATTGACTTAAATAATGGCCTATTTGAGAGAAAAAAATGTTTGTCAGTTTTAGCTTTCACCCATAAAAATTAAGTGAAACTAGTTCAATTTGGCATTTATGCGCTTTTCAACTACGGTCACACAGGTAACTATTTTAAGATTGTTTATTTTTTTAATCAATTGCCATTTGTTACTAACATTTGCAATTAACAAAGATTCCGGTGTAGGATGGCTCGCAAATCGAAGGGACTAAATGTGGCCAAGCTATGTTGCGTTTGTATGGCCACTTCGGGAGCTGGTACAGACTCTACCTTTCTGAACATATTCACCGACACCTACTCGGAAGAGGGACTAAACTTGAAAGCCATAATAGAGGAGGTAACCCAACGCATGGTGAAACCTGATGAGGAATTGCCTGCAAGGATATGCCCCTCATGCTTGGCAACGGCAACAATTGCATTTCATTTCAAGCGGCGATTTAAGAGGAGTTTTCAGTGTTTGAAACAGAACGAAAAAACAACCTTCTTAGAACCATTGACCAGCGAGGCTGGGCCAAGCAGTCGCAAGGAATCTATGCTGTGCGAAATCAAAAATGAAGAGAGCAATGGAGAAGAAGCTGAATCTTTATCGGGAGACATAAGTCCTAAACAACCCATCGAATGTTCTTACTGCTCAAAGACCTTCACCCAAAGGGGCAGTCTCAAAACTCACCTACGCATTCATACTGGAGAGCGACCCTACATGTGTCCGCACTGCTCAAAGTCCTTTAGCCATGGAGGCAATCTAAGGGAACACCTTCGTACTCACACTGGAGAGAAACCCTTTGAATGTTCTCACTGCTCGAAGTCATTTGCCCAACAAGCCAGTCTAAAGAATCATCTCCGCACTCATACTGAAGATCGACCCTTCCAGTGCTCTTACTGCTTAAAGCACTTTCGCGCGAAGCGCAGCCTACAGATCCACCTTCGCACTCATACTGGCGAAAGACCCTATAAGTGCTCAGACTGCTCGATGGCTTTTACACAAATTGGCAATTTGAAGGATCACCGTCGCACTCACACTGGTGATCGACCCTTCGAATGTTCCCACTGCTCGATGGCTTTTAGCCAAAAAAGCAACTTAAACTATCACCTTCGCACTCATACTGGCGAACGACCCTATAAGTGCTCAGACTGCTTGATGACTTTTGCCCAAATGTGCAATTTGAAGGATCACCGTCGCATTCATACTGGCGAGCGACCCTTCGAATGTCCACACTGTTCGAAGACCTTCACACAAAATAGCAGTCTAAAGAGTCACCTGCGCATTCACACTGGCAATCGACCCTACGAATGCCCCCACTGTTCAAAGACTTTTAACGGGAAGAGCAATCTACAGATTCACCTTCGTACTCACACGGGCGAAAAACCATTCAAGTGCTCAGACTGCACGATGACTTTTGCCCAACTCGGCAACCTAAAGGATCATATTCGCACACATACGGGCGAGCGTCCCTTCGAATGCTCCCACTGCTCGAAAACATTTACACAACAAGGCAGTCTAAACACTCACCTTCGCACTCATTCTGCAGAACTGGATTTAGGAAAAACAGAAGTTGTATAAAGGCAATTACGAGCATTGTAGAAGATATTCGTCAGCAGTTGGATGCTGGCGCTGTTACTTTCTTAACGCTGCTAGACCACAGCACAACCTTTGACACGAAAATTCAAAATCTCTATAATTTCACAAGCACTGCTGTTAATTTTATTAGGTCATACCTCACTGACAGTCTCCAAGCGGTTGTTTCCGGATCATGTACCTCCAATTTTACTTCATTGACGCGTGTTGTACCGCAAGGATCAGTTTTAGGACCCCTATTGTTTTCTGTCCATGTTAATGACTTACCGAATGTTCTGTCTAATTGTGAAGCTCATCTGTACTAGAGACCTGCACGATTGATTCCGGAATCGTACGATTACGAGTAAAAATAATCGTTGTGTGAGTAAAATGATTATATTATTTATCTGTGTTACTTTTTGACACGATGCCGAGTAATAATCATGGCATCGTACGAGGTAAAATCAAAAAATTAAAAAGCGAAAAAAATTAAAAAAAAAAATCATTTTAATTTTCCTGTTTGTTCTGGGAATGCAGAAATAAAATGGCATCCATACATTCTCCTTTCAGATTGGTCCGTCTGTCTTCCAAAACGCGGCTTGCCGTGCTGAAGCACCTTTCACTAGATGCGCTGGAAGCTGGAATGCACAAAGTCTTTCTTGCCAGCTCTTGCAGAAGGGGAAATTGTTTGCCATTCTCTTTCCACCACTGTAAAATTCCTTGATTTTCATTACGTACATCCTTAAACATTTTGTACGTTTCCATCTGTACATTGATTATGCCTTCTGAATAATTGACGGTCGGTATATTTATATCCTTATATTTTGTGAAAATATCATTATTATTGTCCTGCAGCATACATTCCTGAGGGCTGTTCCGATTTTCGCATAACGGTGTCATTTCATTCGACGCGATTCCAAATAATTCCTCCTTGACTAAATTAATCACTTCTTCCCTGGTGTCCTCGCTTAAATAACGAAGTTGCTTGTAGTCTGGCCACAAAAAGGCTGCAATTTTATGAACATTGTTCAATTGAAATTTCGCTTCGATAAAAGTGGTGCAAAATGTAGCAATACTACGAATCTCATGATTTAATTCCCGATTTTTCATGTCCAAAATTTTTTCCTTAAGAACATGAATATGTAAAAAAACGAAATGAATTGTGGGGTCCTTTTCCCCCTCAAGGTTGTTTCTAATCATGTGAAATATCGTACCAAACTAAAAATTTATCTCATCTGAGTATAGGCCTTAAAGAAGAACTACTACTACTATAAATAAATACTACTATGGATAAAATAGAATTTGAAATTATATCAAAATCAACCAAATCAAAAATCTTGTATCGATTTTTTGATTAGATGCGACTTTACGAAAAATTGCTCCGTCTGTTACGTAAGAAATTACCCAGAACTAGTTCACTTAATCATTTTTGCCCTCGTCACGTACGGTCACACACGCATCTAAATAGTTTCAAATTGTTTGTTTTCTGCCATTATTTGTTATTAACATTTGTAATTAACAAATATAACGGCTTGGGATGGCCCGCAAAGCAAAGGAGCTAAATGTGGCCGAACTATGCTGCGTTTGCATGGCCAGTTCGGGAGCTGAT
Organism: Lordiphosa stackelbergi; assembly: GCA_018904235.1. NCBI lineage: Eukaryota > Metazoa > Arthropoda > Insecta > Diptera > Drosophilidae > Lordiphosa > Lordiphosa stackelbergi. Next base: position 36,058 of record JAEIFU010000710.1, on the reverse strand, counting down.
ACTGACTCTGCCTTTCTGAATATATTCACCGACTCCGATGCTGAACAAAATTTGACAGTCATAATAGAGAACTTAACTGGGCGCTTGGTCAAACCTGATAAGGACATGCCTGCAAGGATATGCCCCTCATGCTGGGCTTCGGCAACAATTTCACTTAATTTCAAGCGACGATTTGAGCACAGTTTTCAATGTTTGATCAAACAAATGAAGCAGAACGAAACGGCTACCTCCTTCGGAACAGTGACTAGCGAGGATAAAGTGAGCGAAGCTACAAGGAAGGAAAAAGCCCTAACGCAGCAAAAGCACCCATCGAATGTTCTCACTGCACAAAGACCTTTACTCATAGACACAGTCTAAAGAACCACCTCCGCATTCATACTGGCGTGCGAGCCTACAAATGTTCCCACTGCTCAAAAACCTTTATCCAAAAAGCCACTCTAGAGAATCATCTTCGCACTCACACAGGACAACGACCCTTTGAATGTCCACACTGCTCAAAGACCTTTAGCCAAAAAGGCACTCTGGAAAATCACCTACGCACTCATACTGGGCAACGACCCTTCGAATGTTCCCACTGCTCGAAGACGTTTACCCAACAAGGCAGTCTAAAGAACCACCTTCGAACCCATACTGGCAGTCGTCCGTTCGAATGTACCCACTGTTCGAAAACCTTTACCCAACAAGGCAATCTACAGATACACCTTCTCATGCACACAGGAGAGCGACCATTCAAGTGTACCCAGTGTTCAAAAACCTTTTGCCGTGAGAGCCGTTTAAATCATCACCTTCTCACCCACACCGTAGAACGTCCTGTTCCGTACTGTTCATTGTGCTCGAAGACCTTCAAATTCCCTGTTCATCTTAAGGAACATCTTCGCATTCATGCGGGAGAACAATTAAATGCTTGATGGGATTAGTTTTGGAAGCATTCTCATACTGGGCAAACGGGCCCACCAATCATTTCACTTACACTTTACACATAATGCAATAGGTGCAGACTCGCACCGCATAGAGGCCAACCATTGGAGGCTGATGACTAAAAAACGAAATGAGATTTACAGCTGCTTGATATTTGGGTACCACATATTTTGAAGAAATGCACCATACTTAAGCGCTTCAGTATGAAACCACATCAAAGGTCAGATATTCATCAGACGAAAGTAGTGCTGTCTGTTTGGTGAAATGGTGGGGGTGTCGCCCAATTTAAGCTGCTGCCACGGATTCGGATGTATGCTGTCGTCATCTTTCAAAATGGAAATAATTAAAGACAAGCAAGAGATCGCAAGGATATCCACCATGACAACGCCCCACTTCACACATTTTTAATCACTTGTCAAACCATTATCGAAGCTGATGGCGCTGTCAAAAAGCACTTTGTCCAGTTTTTGGCCGATAACGACGAGAAGTTCTACAGCTGTCCAAAAGATGGTCAAAGGAAGTCGCAGAAAACTGTCAATACGTAATCGATTGATGTTTATTCTTTATATTAAAATAACATTTGAACATTTAAGTATTTCCGTATTTTATTAACAAAAAGGCCGATATCACATTCTCTACATAGCTCTATACGTCACATATGGGGGTGCTCCAGAAATCACTTGAGATTTTCGTACAAACGCTTGTATTTCACATTTAAACTACTTAAATTTATCTGTGAACTGACAAAAAATGCTCGGTTACTAGATAAGATATCGAAAGCTAAACGAATTGAAATCAAGTAGATTTAATTTAATTAATGTTATGCAATTTAAATTAAAAAAGCAAACGTTTATACCAGTGAAAAAAACATTTTTTTCCTACCCCATGGGATAGGAAGTCAAAATGCTGCCGGCGTCGCAGCCGACACACGCATAGAGAGAGAGAATACGTGTGCTCTATAAATAGCACGCACACACATTTATTTGTTTGTTTGTAGCCCATGTTTGACATAATGACGTTTACTTCGTGTTTCACTGCTACACACACCATCGCAAAGCTTGATACTGTGTGTTTGGGCACCACTGGTTTATACCAAACTCGACCCCCGATAAACTATCATGTAAAAGGCTCAGCACACTGAGCATATTTTAGAGAATCGCATAGAGTTTGCTGATTATGTGAAATGTAAGATTACACTTACCGCGTTTATACGCACAGTAAGCACAGAAATTTACCGCTGTTTATAGAAGCTAAAAAGAAACTCTGTGTGAAGGAGTTGCCATATGAAGAAAAATTTATTAATTGTTCAATTAATTCCGCATGTTGGAAATTATACGATTCTGGCTTTACAAACGGGGCCAAGTGCCAAAAGTTAAAGTTTTGGAGAGCCTTCGGTCGATAAAATAAGGCTGGCCTCACGTCAGCCCAACTTGCAATTTTTCCAGTCTTCTCAGCCATGTGAATATAAATTGATTTCATCGGCCCCGTTCCGAATTCAAAGTCGGTTTTCGTGTAAACGTTTGCAAGTGGAATAGCAATTGAACTATGTTACATGGAAGTAATACCGAAAGGCAGTCCCGCCGGGAAACGGGTTTGGTGGCGGTAGTTTATTGCGGTTAGAGTCCCACACTTCGAGCGCAGTCCAGCGATCGAGTTGATTTTCGATGATTCTATCGTCCTTAAAAAAAAAAAACATGAAATTGACCAACATATCTATGGTTACTAGATCCAATTTGAAGAAAATAGGAATTTCTTAATAGTCTCTGCACATTGAGCACATTTTAGAGGAACGCTTGGAATTTGATGATGATGGAAAATTGAAATTTCCACTGGCCACATCTAACATCCCACATCTGTCAGTCAATGTCTCAAAAATTACACAAAAATATATTGAGAAAAATAAATTGGCATGAAATTTATTTAACATTTGCTCAACAATATTAAACTTATGAATCTCATGGTGGGGACTAAAAGGCAGATATTATTTAAGGACCAACCAAGGAAGACTGTTTGGGCGTTTTGCGACATATTTTGCGAATTCTTATGCTCCAGAATCTTTCTTGCTGATTTAATCAGCATCAGATCTGTGGCGTTTTGGCATATGGGCATTGGTATTATCGATGCATTTGCTGCTCGAACTTGTAGAATTAATGTCAATTTAGTCCTCTGCGTAAAAGGTGGAAAGATCTGCATCATGTCCGGAATGGGCGAGCACTTATCATAATTTTGTCACATGTCATCAGTATGGTCCTTATGCTAGCTTCTGTGTAAGGCGTTTTCAAGTTCTTTTCTTCCCGTCTGAATATATAAAATAAAAATATTTAATAATGCATGACAAGTTTCTCTGCCACTACTTAATTTCACGAGGAACGTGTGGAATAGAAACATTTTGCTTCAAGATGTTAGATGTTGCTCAGTGGAAATAGCTTATAAGCAATTGAAACCGATTGCTGAATATCAAGGGAAATCAATTAGTCAAAAAGAAACGACATTCTTCATACCTTCAATTTCGATTTGAAAATTTTAAATAAGAAAAAACTAGATTTACACTGAAACCGACTCGGAATTCGGAACAGAGGATTGTCAAACTTTCTCTAATCAATAATAGCCTAATCACACTACAGTCCATCTTGGCGGAACGTTGAGAAGATGGTAGAAAAATGAAATTCGTGTTTACATGGCCACCATCTACATCTACCGTCTACGTCTACCGTCCATCATCATTGGCTTCTTCTTGCCACATGATGCAAATATGCCAGCTATAAAAGAAAAAAAAATTAAAATTCTGTAAATTTAACAATTGTGTTGGCCTCTGCTTAACAGCAGCAGTACATACTACCTCGATGGATAGCCGAGGTGTTAGAAAACATCCGACAAATGGGCTATATGGGTGATACGGAATCGAAGCAGATAATTTAATGACATTAAGTAAATAATACATTGCATTTTATAAACGGAATTAACAGTTTTGGGAATATTTTCAAATTTCATTTGGTGTTCTGTTGCGCGGCATTTTCATTTTGACATTCAAACTACGTTGTCTGTGTATATTTTAGTTGCGAATGGCTATTTATTAGTGGATAGGAACATCCGCAGCTGACGGTGGAATATTTTAAGAAAATTTGGTACGGCAAGTTTTTACGTACCATCTTTGACGGTAGATGGTAAACGGTAGATGGACTGTAGTGTGAATAGGCTATAACAGTGTTGCCGGACCGATGAACATCAATTTATTCCGGTGTACAAATAATTCAGTGTAATACCCTATTTCCACTGAACAAATGAAGCTTCATTTCATGAAATAATGAAAATGATATCATTTCTTCCATACGATTTGTCACTTCATTTTGCCATTTATTTCTATCATTTCTCGAAAATGATGACAATTGCCCCGAAAAAGTAGGCGTATTTTGCTTAAAATATAAATAGGTAAAAAATTTACTAAAAATAAGTTGTGTATTTAGCTTTCTGCTGATAGTTTAGGGCGATGGCAATGCGTTCGCCACGAGGAATTGCTGTCCTGAGGGGTATGTTTTTTTTTTGCTAAATATTCCAAAAAGTCCACGTAAGTATGAAAGTGCCGCCTGTTATTTAAAACAAACAAAGCAGCTGTTTTTGTCAAAGTGTCAAAATGATGACAGTTTGTCAATGGAAACGGCTTCATTTTAAGAAATGAAAATGATAAGAAATGAAGCCAGTGTAAATAGGCTATAACTTATCATGAGAAAATGGATTCGCGTATGTGTTTATATGCACAAATACGCGGTAAATTACCGCCTATTTCTCTACATATAAACGGGATACCTGTCAGTCAATGGGCGTTTTCAGCAAATAATTCCGATTAGAAATTACCGATTTACGACTGGTGACACATTGGTGCTCCTTACTTTGTTCCTTTGTTCAATGTTCTCTCTTTTGATCTGCGTTTAGGCTCGTTTCGTTCTTTTCCATCAGCTTGCTTATCACGCATCCGCACCTAAGAAAAATAATAAATTACACATGAGTCCCTGGTGTGTCAATTTGACACAATACCTAAAACTTTTTTATACTATTTTTATGTATATTGTTATGTAGTATAGATATATACAGAATTTTCAAATTATTGTATTTGAAAAACAATGCTAAATGAAATTAGTTTGGAAATAATATTTATTGCGCTTCTAATTTTTCGCATAAAGTGAATCGATGCCCGGAAAAACTGTTCTATGGCACTAATCGTATTTCACGAATTAACATTCTTTGACCTTGCGCTATGGTGCATCATGCGACTGCACCAAGGTGCGACAGCTTTGCTTTGTAGTGGTTGCTCACCAAGACCGCCCTGCATTTCACGGACTACTGCCAACAACCTTTTACCTCAAGTTCCCGTTGTTCGATTATGCGACGTGAACAAGAAATAGCAGATTTCAATTAAGAATAGGCGTTCCAGTTGGGGTTCAACATGCATTCAACGCTGATATGTCGAGCATGTTGCAAAACACTGCAACAGGCCATCAGTTGACCCTGCGCTTGCAACGATAAGTGCCTACAATCTTAGCCATTATGTCGAGCATATTGTTGTTTTTTTATTCGTCGTTTTTGTTAATTTGTACCATATGCTTGTGCTACACAAGATTACAAAGCGACATCTATTAGTGACGTACGAAACTAATCTTGAGTCTAGACTGTGGTTGAAAACAATTGTCGAATATCAGTTTTTTCTTCATATCCACCAACAGAGGTGGCAACTCCTTATATGCACGCAAATTACCAGTGCTTTTTTAATATGTGTCAAATTGACACACCAAAGACGCTTTTCTAACTTTCGCTCTATCAGCACAAATAACAATAGAAACACACCTAGGATATACGCTTAATCTAAAGGCTGTGTCAAATTGACACAAAAGTCGGATGTGTGTAAGCACTGAAGATACTCAAAATTATTAACAAGAAAAAATGTAAGTATATTTTTTAAGCTTTGAAGGTCAAAAAAAATAATCAAACAATATTTCAGCGTTAAGTTTCGATGATGGAATTGTATAAATTCTACAGCCAATATTCATAAAGTTGTTTCTTTTTTTAATGTAGTATCGTCGTGTGGTGTGGTTCACATGTGACGCCGTGGGTATTTCCTAATAGTTCTTTGGGTTCCACATAGATAGTACCCTCCTTGCCTCGAGCAAACGGCGTCAATCCGTTTGTTTGTAAGTAATAATTGCCATGTATTCTGGAAAATGTTTAAATCATGTTAAAAATACCGAATTTATTACAACTCTAAACGCTTAGAACTTACGAAGTGGGACAATGATGCCCCATTACCACGGGCGAACCATTTTCGATGAATTTCTTCTGCTTGAAATCAGACCAACTTCTACAGGGTACCGCCTCGAATTTAATGGGAAAACGATCAGAGACGCTTTCAGCCCAGAACCACCAGCTACGGCGATGACTTGACAGATCATTATCGCTTAACATTTTATAGTTGCGCCTGGGGCAACCGGGTTGCAGTGTGCTGCCACCATTAGGCCAGAAATCTACGGTTCCTGTACTTGTGGGTGCTCCATACAGCCAGGCGTCGGTGTGGATTACATCAACAAAGTCGGCGTCGTTGGCATTCAAATGACCACCCAAGGGATAGAAGAGCGGAAAGGCGGGATCTAAGGCGGAAATTCTAAGGAGTTAGAATTTAGTCGTATTTTTCGAAATTAAAATCCAGAAATTGTGCGCTTGATTACCTTTTTATCTTCCTCACACCCCTGGTGCGCTTTTTAATCTCTCGCCCAATGATCCCAGCCATTTGGCCACCCAGCGAGTGACCAACTATATGCAACTTGTCAATTTCCAAACCATGGTCAAACATTTCCAGCAACACCTTGGCCAGTTCCGGGGCCAATTGTTTGGCATTTACCACCGCATCGAACATATAGTTGCCATCGGCAAGTTCACCCCAGTCCAGTACAATCAGATTTGTATCCGAACGCTCTAAGTACGCCTCGGCCACAACATGTATGGACTCAACATCTGGATTCTCCAGATATCCATGCAAATACAACACAGTATTTTTGCTCAAATCCAAATGTTCGTCCTCCAACAAGTTTTGATAGTCATGCAGATCATAGATATCACTATCCGCTGCTGTGGGTCTGTTATATAATCGTAATCAGATAAAAAGACTTCAATGACTTCACTATTTCTTACCCATAATATAGTATAAACTTGGCTGTGGTCAGATCTGCTTTGGAGTTCTTGAGGCCACAAAGTAACCCTGCAAAAATAATCATTAACATAACAAAATGTTATAATTTAAGGCTTTGAGTCAACTTACTGGATTTATTTTTGATCGCCTTGTGCATTGTGTAAGTGCTGGAAAAATAACACGGGGGAAATATGAATTCTTTTACAGAACAACTTGTTCAGTACTTCCACTGAATTGAACTGATTAAGCGAAACTGAAGTGTCCGTTCCATGCGGCTGATGATCCAATTCAAATTAATCAAGTGCATAATTAAATTTCAAGCTATCCTATAGGCTCCAGATAAGATAGGTAGACTGATATAGTCGAGATACGAATGACACTTCAAATATTTGGTAACCTAAATTGTTGATTGACCCCTGTTGACCAAGTCATTGAATGACTCAATTTACATACGAACACAAGCACACAAGTAAATATGCGAAACTTGATATACTTTGGCAAAAGGCTGGCGATACGAGGGGCAACATATTCATGGGAAAGTTTGGCATTGTTGACTATAGCCACCCACAACGGTTTGGCATTTTATGAAATTTTCGCACACACTTTTGTCACTAAGAAATGGTTAACTTTGAAACGAACTTATTAAAGAATTCAACATCATCTTGAGGCATTGATAAAAATGGACGGGAACGAATTAAACTGATGTTTTGAGTGCTAAAAATCAAGGTCATGTCAGAACGGAATCGAAGCTTTTTATTTCAAAATCATATCCAAAAATGGCTCATTACGACTTTGAGATAAGTCAAGTTATTAAATGGCAAAACTAATCCGTACATTTATGTACCTAGAAGGTGAGGCAAGATCTTCATTTCAAAGTCCAGACATATTTGAAAGACGCTGTAGATAGTGTATGAATGACAAATATTTCGATTGTATTTCCATTTGGGTATTCAATAACATTGTTAATAGCTTTTAAAGCTGAACGCTTCCTTCTCAACAAGAATTTGTCATATTCTTGTTCTAAAAAATTTCCCAAAGATTTAAATCTTTCTTAAGAAATCCATGAACCAAGCTTCGAACCAATACTTTACGTTCGAAAAGTAAATGAACCGGTCCTAGAACCGAACCTTAGACTTTCCAACGAACAAATTCGTCGTAAAAGAATTCAATTTCGAGGAAATTGCCACAGGATTTATTTAAATTTTGAATTTATATTATAATATTTTAATATAAATATTTTTCAATTAAATTAAGAAATAAATTCAGTTGAAGAAGTCAAACCTAAACCATATGGGAAAGTAAATGCAAAGAGTATATATAAACGCCGATTAAGCCTTAAAAATTATATCTGTGTGTGCCAGCTACGTCCTGCGAATCAGAACACATGTTCAGCAAAGCAGGACAACTCATCTCTGACCGCAGATGCTCTTTAAAATCCAACATCATGGAGCAATAAGTATTAGGGAAAATTCGGGCTAAACGATAGTACCCAAAAAGATACTTTAATGCGCCAGTAGGAAATCACAGTGGTTAGAGCGAGACGACCATATTCCAAAATGTATTCAGAGAGAGTTAGTGAGAGGGAACAGCTGACTAATTTCTGACAGAAGCGGTGTCGACTGTCAGAAAATTGTCAGCTGTTCGCTCTATTTACGCTCTTAGAGTTAGGTCGATGTGTTTTGGACTTGGTACTTTTGGGCCTATCGTTTAGCACCAGCAAAATTGAGAGGCAGAGCAATGTTCCTCTCTAACACTTTTTGCTCCATGGTAGTACACATAGTAGATGACGCGCCTCATGTAAAAAAATGTAAAAATTGGCTATAGCTTCTCACAATCTCTTGGGGTGTGTGCTTTAAATTTTTCCCACAAGAGAAAGGGACCTACAGTTTAACGCCGAATGCGAACGGCAAAGCTTGAGAATTTGCTTTTTCATGGCTAGTTACTTCACAGCTGGCGCCAATAGCTGGTGGCGCCTCATACTAACTTGTTTATTTTTCGTTTTTAAGCTTGTTGGCAGCGGCGCGCGGGGCACAGACGAAGAAATCTAAAAATAGAACAAGCATTTCGTAGCTGCCAAGGTCAACTTAGTTTCGATTTTAATATTCCTTAACATCAATCCAAATGAGTTTCACATTTTTACGACTAAATCCGGAGCATCAAGCCAAATGAGGTTCACATTTTTTTGACTAATGCCGGAGGTTTCAATGGCGTTGAGGGATAGACTCTTATCTCATGGAAGTAGGGTCGTGTGTTCGAATCCAGGAGCAAGTTTTTCTTTCAAATTCATTTCTGCCTTCATCTATTGTCTTCGTCTTTTTAACATCTCATGTTGCCATTCCGACTTCGTGTGGCCCAGCGATATTATTTTTGGCCATTGCGACGAATGAGCACATCGGCTTCAAGCAGTGCTCAGTGCCCAAAAAAATTAGAATCGCAAACAAACGACAAAAAAAATTTTTTAAAGGCCTATATAAAGGCGTGATTTTTTAAGTATTATCTTTTGGTTCATCGCTCGTAACTGCTCATCCAGTTTCGTGTTTTGTTTCACTGTTAAACATCTTCAGTTGGGGCTATAATTTAACCACGAATCGTCTTACAAACGAACAACGCTTGCAAATTATTGAATTTTTATTATCAAAATGCGTGCTCTGTTAAGAAAGGGTTCATCGCGCGCTTCTTACATTTTATGGTCAGTTTAATCGACCCACTGAAGCGATATTCGGGCTGATTGTGACTAAATTTCGCACCAAATTTACATTGTTGGACATTAAACCACCAACACGCTTACGTAGAGTGCGAACTGAAGAAAATATCGCAGCTGTTCGCAATTATCGATTCGTCGCCGTTCGCAGCAATTGGGCCTCTGTTACTCAACAACGTGGAAAATTTTGCGGAAGGATTTAGGTGTGAAGCCTTTCAAAATACAGCTGGTGCAAGAATTGAAGCCAAACGACCTACCGCAACGTAGAATTTTTGGTGAATGGGCTCTTGGAAAGTTGGCCGAAGATCCACTTTTTTACCGAAAAATTGTGTTCAGCGACGAAGCTCATTTTTGGCTCAATGGGTACGTAAATAAGCAGAATGGTCGATTTTGGAGTGAATATCAGCCAGAAGCATTGCAAGAGCTACCAATGCATCCAGAAAAAGTCACAGTTTGGTGCGGTTTATGGGCTGGTGGCATCATTGGACCGTACTTCTTCAAAGATGATGCGAATCGTAACGTAACTGTGAATGGTGAGCGCTACCGTGAGATGATATCCAACTTTTTTTTTGCCCAAAATGCAAGAGCTTGACTTGCATGACATGTGGTTTCAACAAGACGGTGCCACATGCCACACAGCACGCGCAACAATGGACTTATTGAGAGGCGAGTTCGGTGAACATTTTATTTCACGTTCGGGAACGGTCAATCGGCCGCCTAGATCGTGCGATTTAACTCCTTTAGACTATTTTTTGTGTGGCTATGTTAAAGCTCATGTCTATACAGACAAACCCGCTTCAATTGACGCATTGGAAGACAACATTGAAGCATTTATTCGTGAGATACCGGCCGAAATGTTGGAAAGAGTATGCCAAAATTGGACTATGCGGATGGACCATTTGAGGCGCAGTCACGGTCAACATTTGCATGAAATAATCTTTAAACATTCAATTATATGGACCGTACTACCGATTCAAATAAAGATTTAATGCATTTTTTTAATTTTATGTGTTATTTATTTAAAACTTTCCTATAGCTCTTAAAAATATATATTTCTTTGGCGTTGCTTTGCTGCTTATGTGTTTTTAGAAAGTATTTCTATTTATCTGAAATACTGTAACGAAATAAATTTTCCGGAGTGCTGGATATACCCTTAAATCTAACAAAGTTTTAGCTTTAAAGAAAAAAAATTAGATCTAGCCTCAACCGGGGATTGAACCCACAGATTAAAAATGAAATGCAGCGTGCCTACCCACTGAGCCAATGCTCACTCATAAGAAAGAGCAGCAAAATTGCAATATATGGATCCTAATAAATGAAGCTAGAAGCGAAAATTGGGTTCTAATGTCAGCTCCCACGAACAAGCACTTTTTATTTCTCATGCGTCATCTATAATATCTATAAATCTTTGCTAATAGTCATTCTCCATGCCAACATGTATTCAATAAATTTGAGTAACAATTCTTTGGTCATTTGGGCAAGTGTTCGACAAATGATGTTTGTGCACTTGTTCCCATCCATTGACGAACATGTTCGCGTGAAAACACGTCGAACACTTAAATCGAATATTTCGTCGAACAAGGCCAAAGGTAAACAAAAGTTGTATCTACGCTGTGAAAAAATTGATATTTTTTTGACGATTGTTTTTGGATATTTTAAATCCGTTTTTGGATATAAAAATGTAAATTTTATGTTAAATAGTCAGAAGGTAATATTTATTTTTAGTGCATTTCAATGTAAGCATTTACTCAAGTGCTGTTTGACCCTGCATATTATTTTATTTTCCTTGTGTAGAAAGACATTGCTTAAAATTGTAGAAGAATTCTTCTGGAAGTCGAAGAAACTTACTGGCTCTTGCCGGGCAGTTTCGGTTGAGAGTAATATTGCAGGATGATTGGGATCATACAAAAATCCAATCTTTCCAGCACTTTTTAAATTCTTTGTCGGAATCCGCAAAAATCACGGCCCGCTTTTGCTCCATTAATATATAACGAAGCTTAACCTTGATGTTTAATATTACAACATTTTAAATACCAATTTTAATCGCTTTGAGCCACGTCCCACTGTTTGCACAAAAATTAGTTCGGATCTGAACTGACCCTCTTAAAAGTTAAGTGGCCCATTGAAGAACAAGTTTCGCTGTATATTGCAGCACATTGCTTAAACTTAAACCGGCTGAATGTGCACATATGTATATAGGAATGTACGTGTGTGGAAACGGTTACATACGTCGGTTGGCTTTAATATGCATAGTTCAAAATCACAACCGTATATGTACATATGCACATACTTACCCTACATTTTAGGTAGTTTCTATACCGATTTCTAAACCGCATTCAACGAGACTCACGCGACCAATTGTAATGGCCATAAATCTGGCTCTGCACAGTTATAAATAAAAATCAGTTTAATTTACATTTTCTGATTATCAGCAGGGGAAATAAGCCAGCTGATAGTGGTAGGGAGGTAGGGTGGGGGAGGAATTAAGTTAATCGCGAGTCGGCAAACCGTTTAATAAACCGCGCCACTTGAGCGCAAAGTGCGAGCGGCAAATCGCTGGCCCAACAACAACAACAAAAACTGAATCCAAACAAACCGAAATCAAAGCAGTTGACATATCCGCGTAATTAATGTGCGACGCCAGACGGACGACACTTGTTGAGTTGCGGGGAGGGTGAGAGGGGCGGCTAGAGAGAAAATTGATGATGATAATGATTTGGTTACACACACACGCAGTCACCAGCACGTGTATGAAATAGACAGCCCTTGTAATTACAGTTACTAAATCTGAAATGCAACATTCCGCTTCGTCCCCCGTTGAAAATTACAACAATTTAGCCCTTGGCTTTCTCTTTTCTTTGATTGCCTGCCTGAAGTTTAGAAGGGCAATTTGCATACTCTCAATATTGATTTCAATTTAAAAAGACAGCATTTGCGTAGCAATTTGGTCGTGGAACAAACACACACACACCTCTGCAGTTACATACCTACGCGCAATTTCAATTAAATACTTGCGGTGCGGAGACCCGACGACACGCGCTGCAAACGTCTCAAACAAAACTGATCTCTCTCGCTCGAATTTTTTGTTGCTGTCCACCGAAACGATGATATAAACAACAATCTAACAACAATATCAAAGCTTTTTTTAAATAACACTACTCAACAAAATTGGCATTTATTTCATCATTACAAATTATAGTCATGAAAAAGACAAAAAACAATATTTTGGTGAAGAAATGACTGTAACATACCCAGTAATAAATGTATGTATGTGGCTTATTGTTTTGAACACAGATTAACCTTATTCAACTTTTTAAATTAAAATAAAGGAATTAATTTTGAAACGAAATAAGTCTTTCGGTGGCAGATTCTAAATTTTTTGGTTCTCAATTTTAGATTCCAAAACTGTTACCAGAGTTTACATCGATATTTTTTTAATTTTTCGGATATTAGTCTATTTTTACTTTTTGCACGATTTCAAGACTAAATTTGTGCCAAAAACAGGTTTAAAATTGCAATTTTGCAAATTTAACATTAAAAACAAATTATTTCAAGTAAATATTTAATTATTCCATTTATTTGTAGTAATAAAATAACATAAATAAAGCAAAAAACAGTCATACACAATTTGAAATTAAAATCCATACAAAGATGGAAAAAATCCTATAAGCTCCTTCAACTAAAATAAGACCAAGATGTCAAAACAAATGATCTAAGGTCCGATTTCACATCTTTTACATAGAGCTATTTGTCACAAAATCTCACGAATAACAGAGATTTTGCTCTGTATGCTTATCTGACATAGTAGCTATCTGTATGAATAGAAATAGGCCCCAAATGCTCTTTAAATGAATATAGTTATACTCAATCGGATAATATTTGCTTGACACCAGAGGCGGACATCCCCAGTCGTGTTTTTATGCAAACGCGAGCCGAACTTATGGTTAGGTGAATCGCTGATCACTGCATTGCAAGTAAATCGTCTGTAGTCTGGAGAGATCTCTCTTGTTCACCAACAGAAGCGCACTTTTTGTCCCTTCCTATTTGGCCGCCTCTGTTCTGAGAGAGACAAAAAACTGTCTCCCATTTTTATCTTTCTCCCCTGGCTCCCTTTTTTATCTCTCTCTTGTTTCCAATTCTACATTTCTTCAGCTCAACCACCACTCAGAAATATAAATAGCCTTCTAGTTGTGAAGATAATAAAGTGTGCAATAGCTCCATGTGCTAGCGCGCTATTCCATACCTTGTTCATTAAGTACAGAACGTTACCGGGTTCTGAAAAGCTTCATTGAAACAAGTCGGGTCGAGTGGGTTGTTGAAATTCTTGTTGTACAGCGATGGCGGGCGGAGTAGCAGCAGCATGTCCCCCAGCGCTTGTAAAATTCATAGTTACCGCCTCCCCTCCCCTTCCAATCCACAGAGCTGTATGTCCCGTTCACTATTCCACCGAAGCCAAATCAATCAAATTTTTTCCCAGTTCAACTTAAAATGTTCTTGAAAACGGAACAATATCAACTCAAAACAAGTTCTTAAAAACGGAACAATGTTAATTCGATTTAAAGTTTTTCGATCTCAAAAAATTGTACTTGAAGTGAGAGCATTGTACTACAAACTATAACTGTTTTGGTAACGTTTGTGCTCAATGCTTACACTTTTTTCCCTCTGTGTAGTTTATGAAGTTTTCAGTAAAGAAAAATTATATTTTCGATCGGAGATGCTTCCTTCTGGCTATTGCATAAATTGACACAAACTCCATGTACCCTGTGTACCTTTAGTATACCCCTGCTCAGGGTATAATAATATATATACAACAAGTAAGAGTGTTGCGGTCGAGTGCCCCGACAGCAAAATACCCTGTTCCAAGTAATGTGGCTCCTACAGCTTTAAATTCCTTTTATTTTAAAATTTATTTGAATAATTGGGGAGGCGCACTTGCATATCTTCGGTGTTTTTGCTCGGATCTTGTAGTGGTATACAGAATAGAATATATATTCAATCATTAGGTCCAAACTTAAAAATTTTAGGTCTGACAGTTTTTCGCGGTTAGAAGAAGAAGGAGGAGGAATTTGCCAAATCTGAAGCAAACTTGTTTTGGGTACGATATACACCTACATATATGCAAAAATTTGTGGCTCTACCTCTTATAGTCTCTGAGATCAACGCGTTCATACAGAGATAGAGACAGTTTTTCGCTGCTAAAAGATGGAGGAGGTGGAATTTTCCAAATCTGAAACCAACTTTATCTGGGTACGGTATACACCTTCAAACATGCAAAAATTGGTGGCTCCACCTCTTATAGTCTGTGAGATCCACGCGTTTATACAGAGAGAAAGACAGTTTTTCGCTGATAAAAGATGGAGGAGGAGGAATTTTCCAAATCTAAAACAAACTCGATGTGGTACAGTATACACCTACATACATGCCAAAAATTGTGGCTCTATCTGTTACAGTCTCTGAGATCGACGCGTTCATACAGACAGACAGACGGACAGACGGACGGACGGACAGACGGACATGGCTAAATCGACTCGGCTGTTGATGCTGATCAAGAATATATATACTTTATGGGGTCGGAGGTGCTTCCTTCTGGCTGTTACATACATTTGCACAACTTCATGATCCCCTTTTTCCCATTTTTAATGAGAACAGGGTATAAAAATAAAAATGATATATGGAATGGAAGAAAGCATCTATGATTTCGTTTGTTCCTCCGTCCATCCTTTTCAATGCTAACACCTCCATCCACTCTGAAGCTATCTTAATCAAACTTTGCAAGAAGATTTGTAATATGGGCATTTCCATGACTTCGAACGGGACAATCGTACGCATTTAAATTTAAAAACGAGAAAGGCAAAGCTAACTTCGTCTGTACCGAAGTTTTGATACCGTTTAAATAGCTTGTCTCAACGGTTAGCGACTTCGACCAAACTTCGCAAATCAGCTTCAAAACATGGCATATTACCCATGACCGTGTTTGAGAGCGCTAATATTGAGAACAAACCAGTTTTTCTCACTAAAACCCAATATTTCGAACGAACATTTGTATGGCAGCTACAAGAAGTAGTCGTCCGATCTGGTCGGTTCCGACATATTAGCAGCGTGCAGTAAAAAGAAGACTCTATGCAAAGTTTCAGCTCGATAGCTCCAAAACTGAGGGACTAGTTCGCGTAGAAACAGACAGACGGACAGACGGACGGACAAAGCTAAATCGACTCAGCTCGTCATGCTGATCAAGAATATATATACTTTATGTGGTCGGAGATGATTCCTTCTATGCGTTACAAACTTCTGTGCAAAATTTAATAAAACTTTTCAAGTGTATAAAAAGGTGTGAGTATTGTTGACACTCACGAGGCCTTGATGTGAAACCTGATGCTTAGTTTAAGAGCTTGTTTTTAAAATCACAAGCTCTGTCAAAGCTTTGTATATAAATTAGCAAGGGCACTCATTCGAAAGAAACTAACTAAAACTAACAGAGAGTAGAAGTCTTGTTTATTGTGCTGATCAATAGATAAATGATGATGTTTCACCCACCCAGGTACCACCAAGGTGAGATTCCACCCAGATCACGACCAGATCCCACTCAGATCCTAGATCCTCAGAACCCACCCAGTGGCCCCTCTTCAGCATCTTTCCTACCTCTTCGATCGAAACTCTACAAAACAACTACACAAAATATAAATGACGTCAGCGTCACGTGACGCTGAAATCGAATTTTACTTCTACTAAAATCTTCCGTACCGAAATTAAATATGTTTCACATCAAAATGCCATCTTTTGTCGCAATAGGCTTAACTTGTAGCTCTTCAATAGCCCTACAATTGGTTCAAAGATTGATTTTGAAAAAAATTTTGATTTCAAGATAATCGCAAAAAAACATGACATTCGCACGGGACAAAAACAGAAGTGTTTTTCGCGGGAAACCATTCAAATGCCTATTTCAACGAATCCTGAGGCAATATATTAATGCGATAAATTTTAGAATGTAGTGCATTGATGTCTCTTTAAAATTGTTTTAATTTCATCCAAAAATAACACTAGTTTACCAAATAATAAAAATTTTGCGATCCCGAACATTTGGTAGCAATTTCTTATGTAAGCCCCCCTGCTGAGTCCAAAAATCCATATCAGGATTTTTTTAGTGGAGCCGTTTTCGAGAAATCGCGGAAAAGCTAGTTTTTAGATTCTGAAAAAAGTACCTTTAGAAAAATGTGTATATCTTCAGTATCGGTTCATTCATTATGAAATGGTTATGCTTTCTTGGAAAGTAATTGAACGCCCCCTATCATTCACATAACATTTAATCTAAAGTCCCTTTTTTCACAAAATTAAGGAAATTTAATGTCAAAATGAGAAAAATTGCGCTAGCACGGCCGTGAAACGAAATATATCCAATTGAGTTATTAATAAATATAAGAATAGCTTACATTAGTTTAATTTCATTGTTTCCGTATGAAAATTCGATAAAATATGGTGTTTTTAACCACTTTTAGATTTTTGGACCAGGTTGACCTTTTGGTGGAAATTGCCATTTATTGGTAAACGTGGAAAATAACTCAACCAGAATTGTTCAAAACGAAAAAGAAAAAAATCCTCTAATTTGTATTTCTCGCTTACAAAAACAAACATAAAGAGACCACAATTAAAAGTAATTATGCTATCGGGTTTTGAGGCGGATGACAGTAATTTTATTACCCAACAACAATTGTGTGTTTTTCATTCCGAAAACTTGTTGTTGCTGCATACCTGCCATCGCTTTATTGTACCAAAGTAGAGCGTTTCTGACCAAAATTATAAAACCATCTACAAGGGTTAAAAAAGTTGGCCGCTTGGATTAATTGACAGATTATTATAGACCAGAGATCTGCAAGAGTGTCTGTTTTTTTTGACTGCATCAATACTCGCTTTAAATGCGTATGCGGTGTGACTGACACTCGAAATTTTACTGTCGAGTCAGACACACACTCTTTCTGTTATTGGTATTTTTGCGACTGAGTCTCTCGGTTGATCATCAATCAAAGTGGTTGTTTCTTTATTGAAGGCACCGCATGCCACAGTCACACATAAGTAAAAACACAAGTATGCATAACTTGTATTGCTCTCGCTCTCTTCTCTTTTCTCTCTTCTTTGAAAAAGCAACGGCAAATCCCGTATAGTTGTTGTTGTTATCTCAAGAGAGAGACAAAAGAGAAAGAAGAGGGAAATACAAAGAGCGTTTTTGGGGTGATTCCATCAACACTAGCTCTTTTCCTGTGGAAGAAAACACACTCCTGTGGAAAAAAATATCAAGAACAAATGCGGTACACGTGTTGTTACGGTGCACTCGCGCAGATCTCTGTTACATACCTCAAAACGAATAGTTTGTACAAATTTGTTAAGCGGGCAGGCGGAGTTTCGGAGGCGGAGTTGCTCAGCAGAACAAATTTGGAGAGTGTCGACACCATAATACGCAGAATGAAATGGTGCTGGATAAAAAGGCGTGAATTCCAGCTACATTTAAGACGTCCATAAAGATTTCCCAAGCCAACGTAATACCAAGTTAAATTGTTTGACTACAATTTTATTTTGCATTCAAATGCGTTCAAATTTTCCAACTCTACATTTTGTTTTTTGTTTTTTTTTTTTTTATAATGATTTGTTGTTGTTTGTAAGCCTATGTGGTAGTTTTATGTATTATAGATGTAAGTATGCAAGTAATAATGTGTATAGTTGTGTCGCGTTATGTGGTTCTCCCTGGCTGGCTGCTTTGCTTTTGGCTCGGCTCCTTTTCTCCGGTTCCTTGATAAAATTTCAATTGATTGCAGCTCCAGCTCCAGCGTTGTACACTGTTTCCAGGTTATCGATCCACTACAATTTTCCATTCTTAAATGTTGCTACATAATTATGTTTTGTTGCCGGCGTTAAATACATACATTTTAAAAATAGAATAAAAAAAGATACAAGAAGATTGATTACGCTGCAAAAGTTGTCAACAAACAACGCATTTATATACAAGGTGGAGTTTGACAAATGGGACAACAAACAGGCACAATGAGAACCGGGAAAGAGACAAGAGAAAAATATGAAACAGTGTTTAGTAATCGTATTGTGAATTTTCATCAGAGTAACAAATTTTGATCAAGAACACATGGTCATTAGGTGGGTGGAGGAGACGAGAGGCTTGCACATTTCACGTTTGTGGGCTACTCATCCTCTAACATTCTGATTCACTGCTCGTTGGTTCCTTCTGCTTTGGGGCACCATCCGCAGCATTCGCATCCATTTCTTGCAGAATGTCATTATCGACAGCAGCAGCCGACAGTGGAGGCGGTTCCACAATCAGCTTAGAGTCCATGGCAGCTTCAATTTTATAACCCATACAGGGAGGTACCGCTGTTCTAAACACATTCAATTCCATCTCTATGATTAGGATGGGCGTTTATGAATTAATAAGCAGACGGACATGGCATCATATGTAAATTAATGCTGATTGTACTGCAGGATTGTTGATATTTGGAGTTATATTGTATTGAACAAAGATAGGCTAATATAGAGACCCCCATCTCTAAATCATCTGTCTCGGACAGTTTGAGTAATTACCAAGAATACATACAGGTATAAATATTTTTTTCGGTCGGCTGAATAACTATCTCTCTCTGACTCTGATATTTTGAGTAATCACAGCGGTGACAACACGACATAAAGCCCATATGAAAAATTTCAATCACAACTTTGATATATAACTCAGAACCCTAAATGGAGGTGTTATAATTAAGGCTGCAAACCGGTTCTAAGCCAAACCCCGAGGAACAGGTTCGGTTCTGGTTTTTTGAGTCCAACGAACGGGAGCATGAGTTAAGTTTGTAAGTTCCCAAACCTGAACCCGAACCTGACCCCCTATATCAAAAAAAATCACTTTCAACTTTCTCAAAATTAAAACTGGTAAAAAATTTAAGATGCGTCTTAGAAATCATATCCAAAATAGACATATTGCGTTTTCCAAAAGAAATAAACCATAAGTCAAGTTGGAAAACGACTAAAGAAACATTGTAGGTGAGGCTATCTTCCAATTTCAAAAACCACTAACTTTTGGAATCCGTTTTAGAGGAAGTTTAATTATTAACAATAATGAACGTGGTCCATTCGAGTACAGGTTGACATTTTGAAGAGATTGTTAAATTGCACGTGTCCTCCTAAACAAAAATATGTTAAATTTTTTTTTTTACCAAAAAAAGCTGCCAACTATCTAAGAATCTGTGAACCAGGTCTTGATTCAAACCTCGGAAGGATAATTGAAAACAAAAGTTTTCGGAACTATTTTGACCGATCAGAAGAATTTTATATGTTTGTCATTTAAAAATAAGAAAAATATGTTAGCATATCATATTGATCAGTAACGATGTTCTGGGAGCGATAGCATTGAAAACAAAAAAGTTTTTCATACTAAAACTTTTTTTTCAGACCTGTCTTTTGTATGGACAGCTATAATATATAGTTGCGGGATTTGCATAAAACTCGCTGAAATTATGTGAAAGCATAAAGAACTCATAAGTACGAGGGTTGGGAGTGATAGCATTGGAAAATCAAAAAAGTTTTTCTCACTAGAACTACTTTTACAACCGATCGTTCCTATGGCAGCTATATGCTATAGTCGTCCGATCCGGCCGGTTCCGACAAATGTGCAGCGTATTTGTACCAAATGACTTTGTGCAAAATTTGGTTACGATAGCTTTAAAACTGACGGAGGAGATAGCATAGAAACAGAACGGACAGACGGACGGACGGACAGACGGACGGACAGACGGACATGGCTATATCAGCTCAGCTCGTCATGCTGATCAAGAATATATATACTTTATATGGTCGGAGATGCTTCCTCTGTGTTACAAACATCCGGACAATTTTAATATACCTCCCTAATTAAAAATTTGTGAATGGGGCTGTTCAAAAAGTTCTCGGGATCCAAAGTAGGCTCTTCCAAAAAAGATGTGACGATAGTGCCTACGTTTTCGGGAGTTACAATTATCAAGAAGCAAAAACGAAAGATGGGAAGTTTGTTAGTATGAATGCCTTTATCGTCCGTAGCAGAATTGTGAAAATAAAATTGAGTTTGAAAAAAATGGCGGCTTTTAAAAACGAAAAATCGATTTTTGACCATTTTTTTGTACAGTCCATAGTACAAAAAAAAAAAAAACTTTTTTCCACAAAGATTGAGGGTCGATAGCCACGTTAATTCTGCGTCTGCAGAATTCTGCGAATTACATCATCAAAATCGGTTCGGTAAAACTTGAGAAAACCTGGGCACCATTTAGAATAACTTTAGAAGAACGAATTTGAAAATGGCTTGTTTTATAGAAGACATTGGTCGACAAAAATGGCTATAACTTTGAAAGTATTTCGAATTTTGAAAAATCCTTTGTCTAAGCTTAAAAAATAAAAATGTTGGAAAAATTTTTCTAGACCAGTAGAGGGCCTTAAGCACTTTGCAGAAAATTTCTAGAGCAGTGTTAATCCGATTTTGATCAATTTTTTCGGAGAAAACTTACACCCAAATGCATCAAAACCATGCATGAAATATATTAAAAATTTTTTTTTTTTAATCGAAAACTGTTGTCGAAACTTTAAACGTGTTTTTCAGCTGGTTCGCAGTCTTTCTCAAGTTCTAGTGAACCGATTTTTATGATGTAATGCATAATGTATGCAGAAATACCGTGGCTAGGGCCTGACCTCGTACATTGGACAACCAAATATTATTTATTATTTTACACTGGACTGCTTCGGACCATAAAGACGTTCATACAAATATTACCCAATTTCCGTTTTGCTTTGAGATAATGGGGACTGACTTCCGGAAAGCTGCGAACCATACACACAACTTTTTCTAGAAGAAGTTACTTTGCAGGGCGAGAACTTTATGAACAGGAACTATAAAATCTCTTCCCGATTTTTCTTACAAGTTTTTAAATAAACAGGTGAAATTGAGCCGCCTTCACCAGAAGAGTGCACTAATAATTAATCTGGAAGTAGGGCAACACTACACATAATAATCACAAATATGGCAACTGGTATCCCAAACACAATTCAATGTTAGCACCAGGGCTGCAAACCTTCTCAAAATCGAGAGGGGTTCACTCTGGGGTTCGAACGCTTGAAACTTTTTGGGTTCAGGTTCACGGAGCGGGTTCAGAAGCTCGTTGAACCTAGGTTCAGGTTTGAACCGGGGTTCAGGCGTGTTTTGTTTTCGCTGATTCAAAAAAAAAAATTTTAATTGGAAAAACGTTAATCATTTCACACATATTTCGAAAATCAGAGTCTTGATATTCGGAATAAAATATTTGAGCTCAGTAATAGTTATTTTAAGGGATGTTTTACTTTAAAATCAAATTAAATTTTTAACCATTTTTAAGAAAGTGACTAGAAAAGTTCTACCTTAGGCCTAAGCTTTTTCAACAGGGAAGATAGCAAACTTTTCATATGTATATTTTTGGTCGCTAAACTCAAATCAAAAACTTGGAGAAATCGATTTTGTCAAAAAATAACCACATTCCATATTAAAATCCAACAATTTGTATGTTATGAGCAAAATAAAAAACTTTGTGTTTGGGTTTTCTTGTAACGTCATTCAATTCAGCTAACATGAAAACAAATTTCGTTAGAAAAGGTACTTAATGTGGTCACAAGATCTACAAATGTAAGCAAACCTCTCCTTTAAATAGAACCTGACGTGGGGAGAAAACGGACAATTAATTTCCCAATTCAGCGACCAAAAAAATTCAAAGCATCAGACAAATCGGTAATTGTCTATTATTCATATGTCCTTCCCTCTCCAAAAATTCTGGAATTATTTTTCTTCGATGGACCTCGAACTATGAAGAATATACGTGCAAAAATTAATTCGGGGTCATCCATGGTTTCTGTTTAATGTGTTTTAAAAATGCTTTTTGCACTAAAATTATGCATGTGCTTTTCTTAAAATGTCAAATTATTAATTAAAAATATTAAATTTGTCAACAACTCACACCTAGAATTTAACTGCAATGACATTTTCAAGTTCAAAAAAAGACCAATATCAAAATAAAACTCGATGTATTTGGTCTATTCAGTTGACGTGGGATGAGGCTCTGAACTTTTTTACACCACCCATCAGAGCAGAGTTCCCTAGCCATAGCCCCCTGGGGCACGAACATACTCCCCAATTTACACCGCGTGCTTGCCGAAATCGTGCTTCACTATGTTTTAGAAAGAGAAACAGTCACATTTTAGGGGTCTCATTAGAGGTAAAAGTTCAAGGCGCGTTTACATCCCTCCTATAAATAAATATTTTTTAAAAATATCGCGCGAGAGGAAGGACATATAATAGACAATTACCGACAAATCTCGCATATTTTAATTTAAGAAAGTTTTTCTTAATATCAGGGCAAATTGAAAAAAGGCGTGTTCTTTGAATTCATGCCACATTTTTTTGTGTACTTCAGATATATTGGAAAGTGGCAAAGTTAACAATTGTAGCATCTGGAAAAATTTTTATAATTTTTTGAACCGAACCCATTTTTGTACTATTCTTTGCTACGGTTCAGGCTCGAGCGGATATAAAAAACTGCTCCGGTTCGACTTCCCAAAGTCCTGAGCCTCCTGACCCGGAGCGGTTCGACTCAGAAACTGGTCTGCAGCCTCGTAAGCACATACCCGGGAGTTTTTTTAAATATTTTCAAGATTCTAGCCTTTATTTTAATAAAAATTTGTTGCTAAAAAAACTGCCCATTATGAGTCTCAAATTTTTCAACATTGGTCATTCACCTGACCATGGTGGTTTTTTGTTGATGCTCAGGTTTTGAACACGCAAATTGTTATTGGAAGAGCTCCGCTGCAGTGTTTTCATTAAAGCTGACCCCATTAGATAATTGTGCCGGACGTTTCTTGTCTTCCTCGACAAATCCACTTCTTTAAGTCGTCTAGATTCTTATAGAAACCACCGTTCCTAATCTTTTAAGATTGAAAATTCTTTTTGTTGTATTGAAATATATTTTTCAAAATTTTTAGCTGTGTCGTATTGAGATTTTAATACCATGGCTTCCTTGCATTCAATTATATATTGTGTCAAAATTTCACACCAATCGGATGAGTGGTCTTCTCTTTGATCTTTAAAAAATTTTTCAAACACCAATATCAAAAACCCAAAATTTGTGCAGTTATTACTTATTCCCAAAGAAATCTGGGCATAACCTGGCAACATTAAAAATTTCAGAGAGATTTCCAATTAATCTAATATGGTTTAGAGTTATGTCACTTCACTGTAAAGTTTGCCGTGGGCAAATCGACTATAAAATTAGATCATATTTTTGAGGTCTCATCTTTGATCATGACTATTTGTTTATTTCTATTTTATAAAGAAAGACTTTAAATTTTGAAAAATCCCTTTTTGGTGTATCAACAATCCTGCTACCCGTTTTAATTGTTAATGCCTCCCCCATGCTTACCAGCTGCTATACCAGCAATTGCCTGTGCAGCAAAATGCTTAACATCCACATC
This sequence comes from Lordiphosa stackelbergi, assembly GCA_018904235.1. NCBI lineage: Eukaryota > Metazoa > Arthropoda > Insecta > Diptera > Drosophilidae > Lordiphosa > Lordiphosa stackelbergi. The sequence goes on along the minus strand of JAEIFU010000710.1, from coordinate 11,756 downwards.
CGCATCTGCATTGAGTTTATCCAGTGTGGGTTTCACTTGCGCATCGATGACGCTGGCCTCCAAGAATGGTGAAATCTTTTGCAATGTTTTGGCCACATTGAAACGTACATTGGCCACGGGATCAGCGGCCAGCAACAGAACTGTCGGCAGCAACAATTTTGTGGTAATATCTGTGCCGCACACCTCGGCCAACACGTTGAGACAGAACAGGCAGGTCATTCCTTTAAGGCGAATTGTTTAATTTAGTTTTCAAATAAACTTGATATTTGTGCTTCCACTTACTGTGCAAATAGTTCTTGTTACGAGACATCACCAATATCATGGGGATGATGGCCTGCTCAGCCCAAGGAGCGCCAAACTGTTCCACCAGCTTCTTCATATTAAGGGTAGCAGCCTCGCGAATGGCATACACATGATCATTCAGCCAGCCCATGCACAGACCGCGCAGCTTCTGATCGAAAAACTCTTGACCCAACTGGCCAGCCAAGGCGGGCATATACTCAATGATGGCTAGACGCACACGCCACTTGGAATCTTCGGCAAGCTCCACAATGGCGGGTAACAGAGACTAACGGGGAGAAACACAGATTACAAGCAATTCAAGACATCCAATTGTTGCAAAACTCACCTGCGACAACTGTTGAATGCCTATGACATCATTGACACAATCCAAATTGGAAATAATATTCAAGCGCACCTCTGGGCACTCGTCCTTGAGCTGTATGAGAAACAGTGGCAGCAGTTGCTCCACAGTTTGATAGGCTCCCAGCATGGGACTTAAACCCATAATGACCGAGGCCAGGGCTGACTTGACATGTGGATTGGGATCCGATACCAAATCTCGGACATAGGGCAAAATGGAACTAAGGATAATTTGAACCTGATTGGCTTTGTCCAAATTGGCGCAAAAGTCCTTGACTTTGGTGGCAACAGCAGCGCGTACCTCGGCCTCTGCATCCTTAAGCAAATATTGGAATGCCGGGACTAAGTCGACGCGCGTAATTTCGGGTCCCACAGCCTTTTGCAGATCCACAAACTTCTCGGCCACCATATAGCGCACACGCCAAGATGAATCACTGGCACACTGACGCAAAGTGGGCAGCACCAACTAAATAGGAAAATCACAACAACAATGCCAAATTGTAGGGCCAACAGATAACAGATCTACTCACATGCTCAACATCATCTTGGGGCAAAAGCTGGGCAATGCTGACGCAGGCCTCTACGGCCAGCAAACGAACCGAATCCTACGATAATTCAGTTATGTAATCCCTGTCTTTTGAAGTTACTCCAAATTCGTACGCACCTGATCATCCTGGGCCAATTGAACAAAATTGGGAATCAAATCTGATTTTAGATACTCGGTTTCCACCACTTTGGCAAATTCGCCCAACTTGTTGGCTGCTGCACGTCGAACCATGGGGGTTTCATCCTGGCACAGCTTACGGAAATTGGCACGCAGCTCGGCTTTCACTGGCTGGGTGACGCGCGGATAGCAAACGGAGAATAGTCCGCAGGCGGAAGTGCGTGAGGTGAACCAATCGCCAGAGACCAAACGTTGCAGCGTGGGCACCACATGTATCTCCAAATCCTGGGCACTGTGCTCGGCGGCCACAGTGCGCAAAGACTCCACGGCCTTGTCTCTTACAACAGTTTCCTCCACAGTGGCCAGACTCTCCAGAGGTGGAATCAAGTACATGGCATATTCGGGACCACCGACCAGACCTAGTGCGGGGGGGGAGGTTTAATTTAAAGCAACAGTTTTGGGTTGGGTGTTTAATCTTACTGGTAAAATTGCCGAGCTGATCGGCCAGCGCCAGCAGAACTTCATCCTCATCATAAATGGTTTCAGTTAAAAAGGGAATCAATTCGGAGCGTGTGCGTTCCTCACCCAAGGCCAGGGCAATGGTGGATAGCTTTTTGATGGAGTTTAGGCGTAACTGCAAATAGAATAGCAAAATGTTTAATTTAAAATGTACACGAAAAACCAACGAGTTGCCGACCACACGCACACACACACACTCGCGCACTCACATGCACAAAATAGCTATACACAATACAATGACGCATTTTTTTTCGCACGCTTCAATATATGCTCTTAGACCATTGATTAATTAATTGATTATGGCAAAGCCTTTGGCCTCAACCCACCTGCACATCTTCATTCTTTAGTTCGTCAATCAACACCGCAATTGGATATAGAGAATCATCAACTGATTTGTCGCTCGCTGCCATTTTTCTTTCTTGTTCGCCTCACACTAATACAGATGCACTGCAAAATCGGTTCGGTTTTTTCTTGCACCACTACGTCAAGAAAAACTAACTCAAGTCTTTAAACGTAGGCTGTGATTGAGGTGTTTAAACGAATTGATTATTTTAACTTGTTTGTCACAAACTTTTTTGACAGATTTTTCATTGAAAAGGATGTCGTTTGCCTGCAAAACTAATTTCGTTCTAAGCTGCAAATTGTTGGCATTAACCAGCACTAGCTCACTGTCGATACTATCGATTGCGGTACATGCTTTAGTTCATTGCCAGGAACTAGTTCCAAAGACCAGCAGGGTGAATATAATAATTTTATTAAAACTTAATTCTCCAAAAAGGTTACAAATTCAGTTAGCTTAAGCAATTGATCATCATTGCTACAACTGGGCACAATTTCCTTGGCCTTGGGCAGCCAAATAACCCTATCGCCATCCTGTTCCTTGGTCCAATTCAAAGCCGAACAAACATTTGTTAGTTCATCTGGAGTCATTTGGGACATCTCCAGTAGGTTTTGCTCATAAATTGAGACATAAGCGTTGCCCGTTAGAGTAAATAGTTCCTCACGCTGCTGGACTAGAAAATTTATCAAATGAATACTGTTTTTGTTTATTTTCTTGGGGTGGCATACTTACCCAAAAGATCCTCAATGGTGGGCTTTACACTCTCCGACCAATCGCATCTGATGTGCTTAAAGAAATCGGCATAATTATTTTGCTGCAGGGCCAGATTCAGCTGGTTAAGTTGACCCAGCTCAGTGTGATCGCTCTTTAATTTGTCGGGTATGCGCATCCAGAGTAGCTTTGCATGGGCTCTGGAAAAAGATAAACATAAATAAATTTGCTGCATAATTCGAAGGGGATTTTGATTTACAGTTTGTTTTGATAGAGATAAATGGCCAACAATTGCAAGTAGACATCGGGCCCCAGTTCGAGTTGCTGCGGAAATGTAGAGGATTAAATTTTGGCCCACTTTAACATCTTTAATGATTCTTACCTCCAATTCGTCACTCTCCAATCGCTGTAAGACCTCATCGTATTTATTTTGTTGCATTTTGCTATTCTGACCGCAGTGCAATTCGAGAGTCAATTAAAAATACCAAAAATAATCAAATGTGGTCTTACGAATCCTGAAAATAATCGAACGGGTAACTATCGAGTAACTTTAAACTAGAGATGAGCAATTATGGATATAACTGCGACTGTGACTGAGTCACTGTGACTGCAACAAAAATCTCGTTTTTACCAAGTAATGGTAATTATAATAAAACTATTTGTTATGAATTCCAAGTTGAAATGAGAAATTTATATTTTCTGAAACCGACTGCTCAAATCTAAAGCAATGTTCAATTCAAATTTTGATGAAAAGTTTGCTAATTAGGCCTATTTAGAGAATTTGTCGGCCATATATGATCAAATTATTTGCCTATGGATGTATAGGTCAAGTTTAAAGTCCTGCAAAATCCGCAATCATGGATATTAAGACAAATTTTCATGAATATTTGGACAAATTATTAGCAGTTGTGAGCAAAGCTTATCTTAAATTTCTAAAGCTTAAACGGAGTCAAGTAAAGAGAATAAAATAGAAATCATTACCACCAAATTACACTGATTGCTGTATATGTGGCGCTCCTCCAAGTCACAATTGTGCTCATCACTGGCACAGCTAAGTTTCACCGCTTTGGAGAGTTGAGAAAACATCGATTGTTATATTTAAGCAAAACCTAATAGGTCTCTTACTAGTTTAATTCCTTTAAATTAAATAAACTAAAACCATAAAAAGACACAAACTTCCATCCATTACTCTACCAAACTCTTCACTATTATATCGATAGTTATATCGATATTTTGACAGCGGTGTAGAGTTGAGCTGTCAACGTGTTAGAAGTCTCCACTTTCTTTTCGGTGTCAAAAACTAGACTATCAAGATGGGTCGTATGCACGCTCCTGGGTAAAATATGCATTTTCTATTGTTTCCATTGCATTCGCTTAAGCCAGAACATTTGCAAAAGTGCCTGTTTAAAGTACTTCATTATTTTTCACAAAACTTTAAACGCGTTGTGAATTTTTTTTTGCACAAGCACATGTTCTCGCTCTCGCTCGCTCTCATTGGTCCAGTACTAACAACACATTTCTCTTCTTAGCAAGGGTATTTCCCAATCGGCTCTGCCCTACCGTCGCACAGTGCCATCATGGCTTAAACTGAATGCTGAGGATGTCAAGGATCAGATCAAGAAGCTCGGCAAGAAGGGTCTGACCCCCTCGAAAATTGGTGAGTGATTGTGTGTGTGTGTGTGTTTTTGTTGTTTGAGGTTATGTTAACGGCGGCGTCGTACTCTGTGTTTTTTTTTTAAGGTATCATCTTGCGTGACTCCCATGGTGTGGCCCAAGTCCGTTTCGTCAATGGCAACAAAATTCTGCGCATCATGAAATCGGTGGGTCTGAAGCCCGACATCCCCGAGGATCTGTACCACATGATCAAGAAGGCTGTTGCCATCCGTAAGCATTTGGAACGCAATCGCAAGGATAAGGACGGCAAGTTCCGTTTGATTCTGGTCGAATCCAGAATTCATCGCCTGGCCCGTTACTACAAGACAAAGAGCGTCCTGCCACCCAACTGGAAATACGAATCCAGCACCGCCTCTGCCCTGGTTGCCTAAGGTGACGGCGGTGTCGGAATTAGTTTCGTTAGTTGGTAGCTTGTTTTGAGGAAAAAAAAAACATTTGTGGGCTTACATTTTTTTACCATGTAAACCAAATAAACCCAACAGAAATAAAACTGGAAGTCGTAATATATTCTATAGTATATATTTTATTGGAATAATAACATCAGTTAAAAAATATTTGATTAATTATTGATTTCCTAGTGCTGTGCTACAATTGAAAGAGATTGAAATGTGTTTCCATACAAGAGTTAAATTTCAGTGAAAGGGTTGAGTCATATTGTTCTTATACCAGGATTGATATATTGATCATATGATGTGTGAAAATGAAACCAAGTGTGTTGCCAAATAATTATAAAGCCGCTTAGAAACCCGGTCTTAATGGAAACCAATGCATGTTGCATATTGATTCTAAAACAATATTTGAGTAGGTTTATTTGAAATTATGGTATAGGAATCGAGAACTCTGTAGGCAACTGCTTTAAAGAAAAGCAGACAATCGTTTACGGGAAGTCATGACTTATTTCCAGAAGTCCATCTGTTTAATTTAGAAGAATTAAGAAAAGAGATTGTTATTTTAATATGAATTTCAGGTCCGCCGGATGGTGTTTAGACCGGATTGTCAATTGATAGTGTAAATTTGTTCGTGAAGGGATTCTTCCAGTTAAGCATTTAAAAGAAAATAACTACGTTAACCATCGAAAAACAGAAGGGGAAGCCCCTAAAAACCCACCTATATGGATGACCCAAAACGTTAATCAAAGTGGCCTTAATGAAGAAATTTATTAATTTCGCACTTAATGATTTCATTTTGTTTTTTTATGTATTTTCTTTACAGTTTTTCAAAGGTACCAAAAAGCCCCTAGCCCTGCACAAATCTCAATTTAGAATTAGAAAAGTATTCTTCTCGGATTCCGTAAAGATTCCGTATTTCAGATTAAGTCTCAGATGTAACTCAGACCAGATTTATGGTATTATGCTAAAAACCTGATGAATCTTTCAGCAATGCTCAAAATGTCGGGTGGGTAGGTAAGTTACGTTATTACAAGACCATTCAGAAACTTAGCTTAACGCTTGATTCTACCAATTAGAGTCTAATTTCTTATGGTTATTTTGGATTAAAAAGTATTTGATCTCTGCGCTAGACTCATTTTTAGCATTGCTTAACAATTACAAAAGTATATTGTTTAATCGATTGTGAAATTCCAACCACACAATGAATATCGATCAAACTTTATGAGCAGTCTATGCATCTTAGAACGCAATCTATTAACGCGTAATGATAAGAAGGTACTACTTTTTGTTTCTACTTAAAAAAAAAATAATATATATGTAAAGAAAATGGGTTTTGAGATTTCAGTAGTTAGGGAATGGGGGAGTTTGGGGGATTTTGTAACAAGGTTTCTGCCCGGAGGTTCAAACTTCCGTCAAAATTATTATCAGCTATGTTCTTAATTTCACTCCCACATATTTTCGTTGATTGAGAGATGAAATCTAGTAAGTAAACTGGATTTAAATGGTTAATTTTTTTTTTTTTATAATTTTTTATATTTTTTTCCTGAAAAAAAAATTTCCTCTCTCTTCCTCTCCCTTCCACTCTACCCTCTTATCTTAATAATTTATAAATTATTTTTTTTTTTTTTATTTTTATATATTGCTAATAACCATCTCTAGAAGGTACAAATCATCTATCTACAAAACTGTGGGAGAGATTTTTCTTTTTTAAAAGGGAGGGGGGGGGGGGGGTGTAAAAATCTAAAATAAACTTGACTGCCTGCAAGTATAAGAAGCATTTGTCCCATACATGTCAAACCTCTACTACCATCTCTGAGATCTGTTTGTTCATACGGTCGGACAGACGGACGGACAGACGGGCTATATCGACTCGGCTGTTGATGCTGATCAAGAATATATATACTTTATAGGGTCGCAAATGATTCACTCTTCCTGTTACTTATCACAAACTTAATATACTTTATGTACCTGTAAGGTGATGTATGTCACGAGGTAATCAGTTTTTTTTTCATCTTTTTCTATTTTTTAATAACAAATTAACCGCGATTTTTATTTAGCTAAAATGGCGTTTTTAACTTCGAAGGGCTGTAAAAAATAGACAAAAAAAAACTCTCCCTGATTACCTCGAGAAATACATCACCTTTAAAATGCGTATCAACTTTTTTGGATAGGTTTAGAATATTTTGAGTTCTGATGTACACCGCAAAATCACTTTTTTCAAGGCACCTCTGGAGATTCACCGTCACCGGCTTATTTATCAATATTTTTTTTGAAAATTTTTTCTGACATACTTCAAAAGTTGTACAATTATATGTAACAAAGTTTAATAAAATTATATTATTGATGTCGCTTCAAAAAATTATAAAAATATGCGTTTTTTCGCCTATTTCGCGAAAACCTACCCGACTTTGCGATTATCGGTGGATATCCCATTCCGCAAGTTTGACTATTGTTGTTTGACTCAAAGGAATAGTCGGTAGCGTATACGACTTAGGAGAGCGATAAGCTTTCACAAAGCTACGATTTTTGTATGACTTTTTGGGAAGTGCAAACCTGCAAAATAACAATATATTGTTCTGTCCCAAATATGCATTACTTTCCCGAACATTTTAACTAAACAAATAGCTTGCTGTAGCGTAGTCAGGCACAAATCGTACTCTGCTCTCATAAGTGGCGCGAGCGCTTTATCGCCCGTAACAGCCGAGCAGCACAAAATCCCAACATAACACCCAAAATTTATTGGGGTTGTTATACCCTGGCAAAGGGTATTATAATTTTGCCCAGAAGTTTGCAACGCATAGAAATATTCATTTCCGACCCTATAAACTATATATATTCTTGATCAGGGTGACGAGCTGAGTCGACTGAGCTTTGTCCGTCTGTCTGTCCGTCTGTCTGTTTCTACGCAAACTAGTCTCTCAGTTTTAAAGCTATCGAGCTGAAACTTTGCACAGAGTCTTCTTTTTACTGCACACTGCTAATATGTCGGAACCGACCGGATCTGATGACTATATCTTATAGCTGCCGTAGGAACTAACGGTTGAAAAGTGGGTCTTTGTGAATAAAACTTTTTTGTTTTTAATGTTAACGACTCCCACTTCAGCGATTATTAATATTATACGCTTTCACACAGATTTGGAAGTTTTTAGTGGAAATCGGATGACTGCCTAAAAATACCGCTACATAAAATCGTATCAAATTTTAAACTATCTTTCTAAAATTAAAATTAAGTTATATCTGATATTTGGCTAAAAAGCTTCTCTGTAACATAAAATGCACGTAAGCAGGATTCTTACATACTTTAACCAAAATTTAAACAAATTGACTTTGAAGGACCGAAACAAAAATTATTTCGAGGTCGGCATAGTATTCTGGTTTGATATCAAATGTGTTTCGAATGAGCTTTATGTAGTCTGCACAAGGGTTTTACCTGGGGTGCTAAATTGACAAGTTGGACTACGTTGTTTGGAAACATAGTTTTATTGAACGTTCGAATCTGGCTAGAAGTTGCATATCTTTAGTTTAGACGTTAAATGAACGTGAGAATGCCCTTTTAGCCCATTTTCCGTGGATTCAATATGACTTGGAGAAAAGGTATTTTTAAAAATTTGATTTGTCAAGTTATAGTACTTAGTTTTATTGTAAACTCTAGTTCATACTTTCTTCATTTTCATAAGATAAATCGTGATGGAAAGCGAACTATCGCAGAATTATGTGAAATATTTTGTTTTGGTGCTTTCATGAGCTACATTGGCGGGGGTTAGTTTTGAGCAGAACGCACCCAAATGCCTTATTGCTTTCCAAGGAACAAGGAATTAAATAAGTCTTTCTTATTTGATTAAAAGTTTATTTAAAAACAACTTTCTGATTTTGCTCATAGGAAAGACATTTTGGTTTTAAATGGAAATATGGTTAGTTTTTGATAAGAGTAATTTTTTAAATTATTATTCTATTTGACACAAGTTTTTTTTCACAAGAGATTTTTTAAGCCTACTTAAAATTTTGACCCCCTGCATACCCTTGTTAACACATACAAAATATAGGGGAAGGGCTTAATAGGAAGAAGCAGGATGAAATAGTGGTTGATAAGGATGCCTAACTTCTTTGATTAAGTCAAACACAAGGTCTAAAAACTGCAGCATTTTTGCTCCTTCCATTTTCGACCACCATCTTAATCCCTATAAACTGACTCGCAAGCTTTCAAAAATACATTCAATAAATATTTGTTTTATTACTAGATTTTAAGTAGAATCTTGCAACATTCTCCATGTTGAACAGCAGATTCTAAATAACCTTCTGGAATACCACTAAGTATTTATTTAAGAGAGCCTAAAAAAAAAATAATAGTAAATTAATATAAATATAAAGGTAACCATGAGAACATCACAATGATGAGATTCCGTAAAAAAGGTATTTATCAAAACTATTGTTTCATTTAAAGCTTAGCAGTTTTAAATCGCAGCAAGAAAGTATGCTCTTAATTATACACTTGAAAAGTGTAATATAATTTTGCCCAGAAGCCTAGAAGGAAGCATCTCCGACCACATAAAGTGTAATTCATTAAAAGGTTTTTTCAATATTTATTTTCCAGATATCACGAGTGACTGGTGTCATTCTGTCATCTTATTTTTGTTAAGGATTGTTTGACAAATCATCATGGACATCAGACTCACACCAAAACAACGTCTCTGCAACAGCTTAATGAAGATCCTCTGTTTTCGCGCCAAATTTTGTCACATTTCAGGCCAAATGGCAAGGTTAATAAACAAAATTGTCGCATTTTGGCTGATGAGCAACCCGAAGAAACCCTCGAACTAGCGTTACATCCACAAAAATGCACTGTTTGGTGTGGTTTATGGGCTGCTGGATTCATTGGTCCGTATTTCTTTTAAAATGGGGCTGGACAGAACATAACCCTCAATTGCGAGCCCTATCGCACTATGATAAATGACTTTTTGTTACCTGAAATTGAAGCCCTTGATGTCGGCGACATTTGGCTTTATTGAGCAAGTATTTCGCGGTGATCTGACCTGTTAACTGGCCGCCTAGATCATGTGATATTACACCATTGGGCTTTTCCAGTGGGGTAAAAATCGACTCAGCTAGTCGCCCTGATTAAGAATAAAAACAATCGAATGCGCCATTTTTTTAGGAAAATTGACCTTTTTGATGCCAATTAGTTCTAACTAAGAACTCATCATCTGGCAACATTATATATCGATATTCGCTTTGTCACGGAGATACAACAAAATCAATTTTAATCATATGGGAAAAATATTTTTTTTCTTGGGGGCTGAAATGATCGTATGTGCCATACAATACTGATATTCAACAGTCTGGTGGGAGAATAGCTTTGTCAATGCTGACGACAATGGGGCGAGTGAGGAGAGCACGCTCTCACACCTTTGCGCTGTCAGTAACAGCTTTCTCAGACGGAATTTTCAAATTTTTTTCAACCCTCTTACCTTGTTTTCCTGCATTCAAATTGAACAGTAAATTTTTGCATTTGTTCTTTAGAGATCAAATATATTAGATAATAAGTCATAAGTCTAATTAGGACGTTAGTTGATCCTAAAGCAAAGGTGGTTCCTCACAATAAAACGCATCAACATAAAAGAGAACTTTTAAATCATACTATGAAAAACAAAACCCGCCAACCCAAGATAAAACCTCACACCTATTGCAGACAGAAGTTTAGAACTCAAGTTTAAAGGCCCTTTTTTGTCGATTGGAATTCAGGAACATTCAGAACCTTTAAAAGTGTCTTGGCCCATAAATTGTTGCTAATTCACCGAAAGAATGTTAAGCACGCAGCAGCTATCCTTGATTGTGTGAGTTTACGCTGCCTGCCATGTTAACTCGTTGTGATTTTTGGCCAAAAGATGTGTGAGAAACATACAGCCTAAAATATAGTGAGGCAAACATGATTTTTGGGCGAGCCAGACCGCTTAGTGAAGCCGCTGGAAAAGGTGGGGGCAGCTGTGCCTGTTAATTAAATAAAAAAAAAAAAATATATTTGAAAATGGGGGGGAGTGTGCTAAACTTTTCTTAATTGCTTCAAATTAGAAATTATTTTTGAACATTAAAAATTAGATCAAGATTTTGATATGAAATGAGAAACAAACTTCAAATAATGGAGGGAAAACTTAAGTTATAAATGAAAAAGTGCATTTTTCGGGTAAAATCTATGATTATGGGGGGGCAGCTGCTACCCCTCTACCCTTGTGAATACAGACGAATTTCAGATGCACATCAATGACAAGGAAGAGTGCAAGTGCCTTTTTTTAAAAAAACGACGAAAAGAAAGTAAGAAGAACTTAAAGTTCACATGTGCTAGCATCGATTTACAAAAAGTCTTCAACACTCATTCGGAAAAGTATTTACTTTTATTCTCGAGAAAAATATGCCTACTACAATTTTAGCTTTTACAAAAGCTGTACAAGAAATTTTTTTTTTTTTTATGGGGTAAAGGGATAGGAATGCTTAGTCCTTTATAAAAAAATGTACTTTTCATAGTCTTCTTAGTTTTTTTGTTTGCTCGTAATAAAAATTGAACACCAAGTGACGCAGCGCGACTGCATCGAAATAGGGCATGCCGATTTTCCAATTGGAAGTCATTTGCGAATGCATTACTTCCCAGTAAATTAAAATTGAACATAAATTCGCTATCGCCAAATTTCAGAAAAATTCAGGTTCAATTGAACTACAATTTGGTGGTAAAAATAGCATTCCACCAATATATCATCATGAATATTTAAATCTGCAAAATTCATCAAATTTAAAAGTCTCTTTGGTTGAGAGCGACGAAGAAGACTAA